>JANHZU010000591.1:241746-251965 GCA_032468055.1 Acrochordus granulatus
TGGTGAATATTTTTGGGGGCGTGGAACAGATTATCTGACTTTCCATTGTTTCCTATGGGAAACTGCATTTCACTTTACGAGAATTTCACGCTAAGAGCGTTCTTCCAGAACGGATTAATCTCATCTTGTGAGGCACCACTGTACAGGCTAAAATATTTTTTTATATCATTCACAGTGAAGATGCAAAGAATTCAATTTCTCTGCAATCTCTATATCCTTTTTAGCATCTATTTCATCCCTTTGTTATCTAACTGCCTAACCATTTCTTTGGCTAATTTCTATTTGTATTTAATATATTTAAAGAATATGCTCATTTATGACCAAAATATGTTTAAAAACTTAACTCTATTTAAAGATGTTTTGTCACAATCTCCTCAAATTCTAATGTAAAATAATTTATCATTTTACACTTTTCCTGACAGTTTATGCCCTTCATTATTCTCCATGCTATAAAAACTTTGCTTGAAGGAAAGCTTACTTTTTAAAGCTTCCTGAACACTGCTGGTATGGTAGAAGGAGGGGCTGAGACAGGAGCGAAGAGGATTACTGTGAAGTCTCTGCGCATGCACAAATGTCAAAGATCCAACCCTTCATGAAGATTGTTATGCTTATCTGGGAAGTCCAAGTGTTGGATTGGCAGCTGGAAAATTAGAACTGAGCTGTCTGGATGTATTTCTTTGAGCCTAATGGCTAGCGAACTACGGAGACCTTTCTTACATTAAATGTTCTTATAGGTAAAAGATAAAGTTTTCCCCTAATCATGACTGACTCTAGCGGGCAGTGCTCATCTCCATTTTATAGCTGAAGATCCAGTGTTGTCTGAAGATGCTTCCTTGGTCATGTGGCCAGCATGACTATATACAGAGGCGCATGAGATGCTGTTACTTCCCCACCAAATGTAGTACCTATTTATCTACAGTACTTGCATTTTTACATGCTTTCAAATTGCTAGGATGGCAGGAGCTGGGACAAGAACGGGAGCTCACCTTGTTACACAGCAGCACTTGGGTCTCGAACTTGAGTCACTGACCTTCCAGCTAACAAGCCCAGCATCTTAACCACTGAATCTCCAATTTTTTATAGAATTTAGTTGAAAACCTTAATTACTTTATTTACTTATCAATTATATTTCTATATTGCCCATCAAACTTGTGACACTCTGGTTAAATAAAACAATAACATCATATAAAAGTCAGAATTACAAACATACTACATTCTAATTTTAAATAAACTCTGGACAGTATGATTTGGCACTCCTGACATTTTCTTTCATTCTCTTTTTCAACATTCCCCTCCTTTTAAGAAATTTCACATCAAATGTGGTTATGTTAGTTTTTTCAATTTCTTATCTGCATGAATTCTAAATGTCAGATTTTTTTTTCTTACTGATTTCACAATAGAGTCACCAGTATTTGTTAGTTAGATGTTATATACTCTTTGATTTAAAGGGAAGGTTCTTTACTTGTACCTTCTGCTTCCTATAGAAGAAAACTGCCTTTCCAGACTAAAAAGTGGAGTTTTCTCCAACTGGCTTCCTGGATTTGAATGAGAAAGACAACACATTTCTAGCTTTCATGATTAAGCTGACAGAAGCATTGATAAAGTTTGTTACTTCTACAACATCCCAATTTACAGAGCTTAGTAAACAAAAACAAAAAGGCTTTCGAAAGCACCTTCATATTCTTTTTTTTCTATTTCTTCCAATTTTTCTTTTAGCAAGTTAAGACAAACTCATCAAGATTATTTTTCATGTCTTTTCTTACTTGTAAGTGCAGCTATTTTAGATGAAACCTTCTCAGCAAAACCAATTCTCGTATTCAGTCCTGTGCCAACTGCAGTGCCACCAACAGCTAGTTCATAGACTCTCGGCATGACTGATTTAATCCTTGTGGTGCTATATTTGACTTGTTGAACATACGCACTGAATTCCTTGGCAAAAGTAAGAAGAAATAATAAAAATTTCATAGAATTTATTTCACATGACAAATATCTTAAATGAGCTACCCATTACTTTGTAATTATTATTATTATTAATCACATTTCTATGCCGCCAATTTCCAGAGACTCTTGGCGGCTTACATAGATTAGAGATTATACATTTCTTTATTTTTACCCCGCCCCCCTCGGCTGGCCAGCAATGTTCGTATCTGGGGCATCCTCCGAGACTCCTGCTCCGCCCCTGGGATAGGCGAGTTTTTCATACTGACTTCGCTGTTCTGTCATACCGACTTCGCTGTTCCATCGCATCGACTCGCTGCTCCGTCGATTTGCCGGCCAGCAATTTTCCCTCCAAAGGAGGTCCCGATTAATCAACTCGCATTTTCACATGCTTTTGAACTGCTGGGTGAGCAGAAGCTGGAGGCAAGTGACGGGAGCTCACCCTGTCATGCAGAGCTTGTGGATCAAACCAGCCAGAATGCTGGCAATTTCTGGTCGACATAACTGGTGGAACTAATCCAATGCACCACAGCACCTCCACAAATATGAAGCTTCATAATATTTATTTATTTGTTAAATTTATATGCCGCCAAAATCTGAAGACTCTCGGTGGCTAACAACAGTAAAAAAAAACCCAATATATTAAAAACAATTAAAATAGAAATTTAAAAAATAATATGAAGCATTGACCACCTCTACACAGCTTCTTCCATCCAGAATTCTCTTCCTTCTGTACAGATATGACAATTTGTATAATATCACCCTCCCATTCCCCAAACCAGACCCCTTTTTATTTTTCCTTTGTGTCAGACCTGCTGGCAGAATCTGAAAGTGTCAAGTTACAAGGTGGCACTGCAAATGGAGCCAATGAAGGACATAAGAGCTGTACATCTGTGAGAGTCTAGGAGTACCAGTGATGGGGAGGGAGGGTCTTTTTGTAGGGGTGCAAGAAGAAGAAGCATAACTTGGGGTGGAAGTCATGAGAAGGAAACATTTCAAAGAGACTCTACCTTTGCTGGCTTACTGTAAGTCTGCTTAGAAACCTATCTTTACAGATTTAATATTTTAACTCTTGCTAGCACCAAAAATCCTTTTCTGAAACATGTGGTTCTTGCTTCTTGAGTTTGCCAGCTGGGTGGAGCCTGACAATATCCTCTGCTGTTTCTCAGGACCCTTCTGTACCTAGGTGCCCCTCCTGCACTGAGAATCCAAAATACATTTTATCTAGAATTCTTTCCTCATCTCCTGAGATGGAGAAGTGGCAAGTAAAAGAGGATAAAGAGACAAAAAAGGATATTTCAGGACCAGGAGGAAATGATAGAAAACCAGGTATAGCTTTAGTCTAGGTAGAAAATGTCAGTAAAAAGTTACCTGATTGTTCTGGACATGTATAGGAACAATCTAATAAGCTTGACATGTAGATATTTCAGACAGTTAAATGGAAAGAAGAAATTTCTTGAAAGCCAGATGTAGTCCCCAATAGTAGGACTGCAGGTATCTTGGCAATTATGGTCAGCAGAGCCTATATAGTAGGCCTTGACACAATCCACTTAATCTTTGAAGAGGCAATGAGCAGCCTACTCTTCTGAGATCCAATTAAATAAAATTGTGTCTGTTCTGTTGTGTCTCAAAGAGTTTGAAATAAAAGCACAGTGTTCTCTAATGGTTACAGAGCTTAGGAGCCAGTAATTATGGACTACAAACAGGGAGCCACAAACCATACTTAACAAAAATAGGGGAGGAGAATGTACAAGAAAGCAAGACAGAAGAAAATAAAACTTTTTGCAAGGTCTCAATGATAAAAATCCTTTACAAAGGCCAATTCTGTCTTTGATTTCAGGTAGTGATATTTTTAATGTTTAAAATTGTCAATGTGGGGCAATTTAAGCCATTCTCTACTATGGGGAAAGAAAAATTAAACCTATTCACAGTGGAATTTCCCCAGATTCCCCAAACCATGATGGAATCCAGTCTTGCATGGACAAAAACAATCTTGTGTAATGGGATTTATCTGTCCCTCTCCTCTCCGCTCCCCCCTGCTACCTTCATACTCCCTCAAATCTGTGTTCCAGTGCAGATTTTTAGGCTTTGAAAGAGAGGAATTACCCCCTTTCAATTTCTCTGCTACAGCCATTCTTCCAATAAAATCAATTTGCCTATTAAACAAGTATTACCTTGAAGATGAAAATATGCAGGTGCCAAGTATACCTTAAAGAGCAGTGTCAGATAAACATTGTTCAACTGCAACTAAGCTAATCTAATGCACTAACACTGCAGGAAAAATAATTCAAGAGCCATAAGGGACATTGAAATTTGCTTTCAAACAATGTGTTCATATTCTTCACAAAATATAAATACAGAGTTATACTTATATTTGAAGTAGACATTTAACGTGCAGGCAATCCATTCTTACAAGTTTAACTGGCATCCTAGAAATACTGGCAAATAAGTAACATATTCGGCTTTAGCCATAATGCCAATCATAGATGTTGATATTTTTAGGCACATAAAAGTCTGTTATGGAATATTTCTCATAGGATCATCAGTCATCTAATTCTAAACAGCTTATACCAATTACAAATTTTTCTTCAAAGCTTGGAGGAACAAACATTAGGCAATCATGTAAAGAAAAAACCCTGCACATTTACATTTATTGTGGTTAATGGCATTTTGAGGCAATGAAGTCTTTAAGTCTATGATGTCATAGAAGCACAATAATATAGTAGAGGAATATACCTCAGTCAAAGATACCATGATAGGGTTTCTTTAAAAGCAAACAAGACATAAGAAAAACTAAATACTCTCCTCAATAGTAGAAGTGCAAAAGGTGCATCACTTCAGTTTATTTTTAATTTTAAAAATTCACAAGTAAGTGGCTTCCATTCCTACCTTCCTAAGTCTATAAGCAAATTTCATTTCTTTCCTCTGAATAAGTCTATATTGAGCTATTCTTATTTTATACATGACATTTGTTATATATCATGTCATCATCATGACATTTTAGCTTGGAGCTTATGCTGCCCTCCTTCCTACAGCAGAAGGGGCTTATGCTTATGGGCTTTGATCCAATGGATGTTCACATTAAGGGGGAAATACTTTGACTGTTGTGTATTTCTGCTCTAAATGTCTACTTTCAACTACAGAAATTATTCTGGGAGTGAAGTTCTACATACAAGCTCATAAGATTTAAGCTTGTTTTCTTAACTTTTAGATTGCTCCATTGTTGGCAAAGATCGCTCCATCGTTGGCTCTCCCTAATGCAGAGCTGTCCAACTATTAACCATGGCCACATTTATACTTTTTGGGTATAAGAGCACATTACAAGAATGTTGTGATATTTCCATGTTAGGCTGAACAAGAATTCAGAATAAGATCTCCATGGGGCCATATTGGAAGCTCAGGCTCTCCTTAGAAACTATATGATCATTAAAAGGAGAGAGAAAATGATACAAATAACAACTGAAGGCTATCTCAACTAATAATTTTGGCTGAGTCGATTTAACATAAAAAATAAAAATTGTTTGCTTGTTAGTGATTCAGTGCACTGTGGAAACAGAAACGTTAGCAATTGTTTTCTTTCTCACTTTTTTTATCCAGTGAGAAATTCTTACATATGGAATTAACTTGATAAATATAAGACTGTGCCACTTTAGAATCACATATTTGAATATGGACTAATATCAACAGTATAAAATATGGATCTTCCTCCAAATATTTCCTCCTGTGAGAAGAAACCTGCTTGGCATTTCTTATTCTAGCAACCTTGATGTAAAGAAGGCCTGAATATCTTTGTCTACTATTAACACTCAGAAGAAAGCTGGGTTTTATTGTCTGATTTTTTTTTGAGGATGAAATAAGTTATATTAATTCTGTTGTACACTAGCATATCATGATACACTTTATACACAAGCACTTAGATACTGGACATCATTGAGTGATCATAATAAATTACTGTTTCACCTCATTACTTGCCTTGACAATTTATTGTAAGGATAAATACATGAAATATATATCCTTTCCTAAAGGATGGGGGAATGAATAAGCATATTTCTTATTTTCAAGCATTTGCCTTGTGGTCCCCAATATTCTATTAAAAAGACAAGTTAGAGAAAGTGCTGCCTTAACCGGGTACCTTGTTTTTTCTTCTATCTACTATGACATTCCTCCCTTAGACCAAGGAGGCCTCCAGCACACAGCAATTCCAACGTAAAATAATTCTGTAAACTTCCATTTTGATGATGCTCTTTTTCTTTAGTTAGAGAAATGGTCCAAAGTATATTTTCTTGTTTGAAGAAAATAACTGGACCCTCAGTCCACAGGCTGATTAACAAGGTAGTGAACTAGCATTCAGTGTCCTTCATCATCTCAGTTAAACCTCAGGTCTTCAAATAGATAGGTTTTGTAGGTGGGACTAGTTTCCATAGTTCACTAGAATGGGGTGAACTGAAAGATTAGGCTGCCAGGCTAGTGAGAGACTTAATTTTTCTTCTATGCTGTATAGGTTGTCTCGAAATGAAGCTAACATTTGATTGTGATAAATTTGTCAGGATTGGTATGCAAAGGAAATAAAGAAGTGAATTGTCAATTCCAGTTAGTCTGCTTCTGAAAATCTTTTCAGATCCTTGTCATTTTGCAGTTGTGACACTTAGAATTCTATATGGAAAGAGAATGTCAGATATTCAGGATTATTTTAGAAACAATATTTGAGAAAACCAAATAATACCAAAAATAACTTCATACATACTTCATCAATTGATTCATTTAATATACCTTCTAGTTTGGGCAAAAGCTTCAGCACACTTAGACCTTTTGATTGTGTCAACCATGTCATACTGTGAAATGTCCTCAGAAAAATGGAAACCCTGGAATATCTTATTTTCTCTTACAAAACTTAAAACACAGGGCAAGAAGCCATATTGGGATAGGACATGATGAAACAGATTGGCTCTAGGTTATCAAATGAGTGAGACAAGAGTATATGCCCTATATATCCTTATATATTCAACCTATATGCCATATATAGTATATATTGAAGGAGACTAGATTGGAAGAAAAATAGCATGGTTTTATAAGTTAAGACATATGAATAACCTATGCCATGCTAATGAAACTATTCTGATAGTTGAAAATGCAAATATCCTGCAAGTTCTTATAATGAAAGTCAAGGAGCATTGTCAAAAAATGGAACTGCATTTAAATATAAAAAATACCAAACCAATTACAAGAGTTATGGCAGCCAGTCTTACAATGAAGATACTGAAATGGTGATACCTTCTGCCTTTTAAGATTGTCTACTGACAATAGTGACGATTGACTACTGTCAGTCTTAAAGTAAAACAGTAAAGGAACCAGCAGTGAAGAAATATACTGCACATTTGGTAGGGCAGCAAAGAAAGTTTTGAAAAAAAAATTGATGTGCCTATACTTAAAGTGATTAGAATCACAAAGAAAAAGTTTTCCTTGTGATACATAATATGAAACTGTAAACTGGGCTTTGAAGTATAACAGAAAGAATAACGACATTTTTACACTTTAGTTTTGAAGAAAACTCTTGGTAAACCTTGGATAGCTAAGACAGATAATAGAACCAATCATTCCAGAGTTATTTTTAGAGGCACAAATGGTTAAGTTCAAACTCTCAGATTTTGGACATATTATACAAAGCCTAGTTCCATAAAAGTCCATACCATTAGGAAAGATGGAAGGAAACAGAAGAGGAGGATGAATAGCAAGATGGATGGACTCAATTACCACACTGATGGGTGCCCTCTTGGAAGATCTAAGAAACTGGGTTGGGGAAGAGATCATCCTGAAGATAGGCCATGTATGTCACTGCTAAGAGTTGTGGCACATAATTAATCAAAAATGTAATAAAAATGAAAAAGCAATGAGTAGCAAAAATTGTTCAATCTGGAATTGCATAGCTGAACATTCCTTTTTGTACACAGTGGGTCAGTTGTAGGACCTAAGTGAAAGCAAACTCATTAGTCCATGACTGCATTCACTGACTTCAGTGTTATAGTAGGAGACCTGTGTTATTTTACGATAGTCAAAAATCAGAAAAAAATGTAATACCTTTTTAGATTTTTTTTAAAGTATAAGTTTTCATGAACTATTTTCATATATTCTAATAAAAATTATCAATGATGATTCTACACGTTATACTAGATATACCTTGTAGGGTGGGAATGAGGAGTTGAAATCTAACAAATCTACAGAGTGTCGGAACAGAGAAGGCTAGGTTTTAGAATATCAATGAACCATGTAAACATTATTATTCCAGTATAGTTCCAGTGAATCTACCATTTTGGTAATAACTCTATTATATCCAAGATCATTCCTCTATGTTCCTAACCTTTCTAATTATCCCTAGTCTCCCAAGTAATCATCCATGATTGCTAATACAATGCAAAGAAAACATCTTGTAATCAGGTTATCAACCTTTCATACTGATATGTCAATGAAAGTAGGCAGAAATGAGAAACCAACCCTTCAAAAAAATTTGAAAAGATGAGAATGAAAGATCATAGCACTTGAAAGATCAACTTCATGAATTGCACATTTATTTTTCAATAAATCACTTCTATTTTTTTCAATAAAGAAATGTCCTGAAAATAGTTCCTATCCCAAATCATAATTTACCAAGTCTGTAAGATAAGTGGAATACTTTAGTTTTATTTTCTTTGATTTGTAAGACTTTTTAATTTCCATTCTGTGAAGCTGTGAGAAAGTAGAACTTTAATAAAAGCGATGGTCTTTTCAGTGCCCATATTAATTCTTAAAATTAATTTTCCTGAGTGTGATAAAAGCCACATTTTAGTCTTTTTGCTGAATTTTCTTTGCTAATGATACATTAGGGCTTTTTTTTTATGTTACTTTTCCAGATGAAAGGTGAAAAGGTTCACTGTAGTCAATAGCACACAGTACATTAAGCAGGTGCAGAAAAGATAAAGTCAGAATCACTTTCAGGCTGAAATGACCAGTGATAATCAGAAGCCAAATCCATGGAGTAAAAGCTAAAGAAGCTGCTGGAGAGCATCATCCAAATCTCCTTCCTGACCAGAGAGCAGCCCCACTCATTTACTGAAGAAAGCAATGTGAAATGCAATTCTTCCTTTTCTTTGGCTGCATTTGTCCTTTTCAACAAATACAGAAGCTTTCCTGTCTACTGCATGACTAATGAAATAACAAAGTATAATAAACAAGCAAAAAAAAAAGATCTTCAGAATTGTTTTAACTATAATGAGAAATACTGAAAAATTGCTTGATCTTCTTTCTTTTCATTTATACGGGAAGTAGTATTTTGTTTTCTGAATATTTTTAAAGAAATTATTCATTTATAACACATTCTCTGTTGCAAGGAATCAGATTTATGATACTAAGCAAATAAACCATTTGTTAAAATTCATATAAAAGATATAAAAAATAAGAATATGGCTGGTTTTGCTGAAAATTTCAGAGTCTTAGTTAAGTCTTGCCTAGCTCAAGAAACTTTTGACACCTGATTAAAATAGAGAATATAGGGATATGTTAACAAGTGGATTTCTTCATGAGTGACCAAGCTCCACAATCTTCTCTTTAGCATGCCACCTTCATGATGATGCATAGCTTGCAGTGATGTATCAAACAAAGGACTCATTGATAACCATGGAATATAGAAAATTTCCACATCTTCAAAAAAATATTTTTCACATTGCCAATTATTAAATGAAAGAGGATATTACCAATGGGTCATTCCAAAGTTTTCATTCCAATTCCACTCCCAATCCCTCCCAAACAACTTTGACACTGACCTGCAATTGTTTTTATTTCAGCTAGCCTTGGACCTGATGAGGATAGGCAAGAAATACAATAAGCCACTCAGCTGATCCTTTGGCTGAGCAACAGAATTTTAAAAATCACAAGCTTAAAGTCATGTGTATACTGCTGCAGTGCCAGGTTAAGAAAAAATATTTCTCCCTATTCCACCCAAAAGAAAAAACAAATGAAATTGCCAGCACCACCCATACACATATTCAGTGTATGCTGCCTGCATTTGCTAACCAACAACAAAATTGATACAGAGAAAGCTACCCTGCTGTGAAAGAATCATCAGTCAGTTTCTATTAAAAAGTCTCTGCAAGCTGTGATGTCAGATGTTATAAGGAGAGAATACGCTATTTTTACAATGAAGAGTATTTCACTGTGGCTGTTTATGTCTGTAAATATATTGTACAGCTACAGGTATACAGATCATAGGATAGAGTCACTATACAGTGGGGCAAAAAAGTATTTAGTCAGC
>JANHZU010000598.1:9136-24555 GCA_032468055.1 Acrochordus granulatus
ATGGATAAGGCAGAATAATTAGAGAATAAATATCTGGTCTGATGACACTTCTAACTTACTATGTGAAGGAGGTATTGGAGAGAGTACAGAAAAACAGATTCCTAGGATTAGAAGGGGAGATTTAGGCCATTGAATCCAGCCCTTTGCTCAGTGTAGGAATCCTATTAAATCTTATTTATTTATTTATTAAATTTGTATGCTACCGAAATCCGAAGACTCTTGGTGGCTAACAACAATAAAACAATACATTAAAAAGACTTAAAATAAAATAAACCCATTAAAACATCCAGGCAGATGACTTTCTCTTGGACACAATCTGTGAAAGAGAGCCTCCTATCCTCCTACAGGATCTGCTTCTGTAGCATTTAATAAGAATCTGCCTCCGTGTAACTTAAATCTCTTATTCTGTGTTGTGCTCTCTGAAATGAAAGAAAATAGGCCTTGATTTCTATATGATGTTTTTTCCAGGTATTTGAAGAGTGCTCCCATATCTATTCTCAAGTCATTTTTTTCCTAAATCTAAATATATTAGTTCCTCCAGTCTCACTCTAGGGCTTAGTTTCTAGTCTCTTTTTGGAACATTTTCCAGATAGTCTGACCCTTCTTAATATATACAGTGGTGCCTCACAAGACGAGATTAATCCATTCAGGAAGAATGCTCTTAGCGCAAACAGTTTCCCATGGGAAACAATAGAAGTCAGATAATCCGTTCCACGCCCCCAAAAATATTCACCAAAAAATCATTTTCAATAGAGTTTGAGGTAGAAATGATTGTCCCTAACATCTGAAACAAGTAACCATGATTAACACACAGTATAAAGCAGAAATAGAGCAAATGAACTAGCACTTACGGATCTGCTCCGAGACAGCTCCTGGCATCGGCTACTGCTGTCACTTTAAGAGGGCCTTTTTCCTCTCAGCTTTTCCAGGTGTCGTGGGCGGTTATTCTTATCAACAAAGAAATTGTCCTTGTCCCAAGCAGAAATCTCCCCTTTGTCACTTCTCCCCTCATTGTACAGAGGGAAGAAAGACAATTTCTGCTTTCCGTGTGTGTGCGCGCACATGCGGCTTTAGAATATCCTGGCACAAAGGAGAGGAGGGGGAGTGGACTTCCTGGAGATTGAATCAGGAGTCTCCTGAATTCTCTCTCTTGAATGCCTTTCACTTAATTTATGCTGTTTACGCAGTGAGAGAGGAGAGTTCCGTTGGGAGATTTCCCACGTGAGATGATCGCACAGTGCTCATTGCATTCATCAGAACGCATGCACATGCACTGCTGCCCATATGGGAATGGAGTAAACTGCGTGAGAGGAGAGTTGGCAGAACGCGCGTGTGCTGCTTCCCATATGGCAATGGAGTAAACTCGCGAGAGGAGAGTTGGCAGAATGCGCCCGTGCTGCTGCCCATATTGGAATGGAGTAAACTGCGTGAGAGGAGAGTTGGCAGAACGCATGCACACTTGCTGTGTTAGCAGAACTCTCTCATGGGCTTGCTGTCTGCAACAATGGAGTAAAGCACAAGGTAAGAGTCGACAGAACTCTTGCGCGGAGTTGCCTGAATGGGAAATACAGAACCCGCTTATTGATGATGCACAAGGTTTGGCACAAAGTTTCCTCATCTCGTGAGTCGCGGCTCGTCTAGCGGAATATTTTTTGATTAATTTTTTTGCTTGTCCTGCGAGTTTCTTGTCTTGTGAGTTACTCGTCTTGTGAGGTACCACTGTTGCCAGACCTATATACATTCTTTGAAGTGGAGCTTAATGCAGCCATGTCTTGAATGAAAGTATTAATTTCCCCTGATTCCCTTTGTTTTGTAGAGGATGAGGAAGATGATGAATTGGTGGAACTGAAAGCTCAGAATGATGCTGAGACAAAAACTCAAGAAAAGACACAAGATGTGAAGGAAGGTATGTAAGTAAAGTGTTCAGGATTAATTACCTGATGCCCATCATTAGTAGAATATGATCTCAGTTAAGCTGCATTATATCACTGTGTGTTCTGTCATGGGTTATATTGTTTTTTATTATTTTAACTCTATATAAGTCACCCTGAGTTACTACTTATGAGTTGGACAGCCATATACATTGTTTCAATAAAATAAATATGTATATTTAAGATTATATCCATAGTGTCTAAAATCCTTGAGTTTTTGTGGTTTTTTCTTTGATAATTCTGAGTAAATAAGGTAGCTGAATAATTTGACTTCCACAAGTCTAGAGACAGACTGCACTGAGCTTTATTTTGGTTTATTATAATTTTTTTAGAATGTTCCAGTCTAGATCTGTTAAAATTAATAAATGCTTCATGGTCAGAGGCCAACCTTTCTGACAAATGGGAGAGAGTCATCTTCTCATTGCTCTGGCACCTTCTTAGCAGTTCCCTCCAACATTTAGAAACCTGTGTTGCTAGATCTCTTTTGACAAGCTTTCCAACCTGAGATGCTTTTAATATCTATGTCATTGTTAATTTTAATTTGTATTTTAAATTTTCATATTTTGTTTTAGATATCTTGATTGCTTTCCAGAACAATGTATAAATGTATAAATCAAATAAACAAATGTATTTCATAGATAGAAGGGCCAAGAATTGATCCATAACATTTCCAGTTATAAAGAATCAGGTAGCAGTGGAAAACTTTCAGTTCTGGGGAGTGGTTACAGGTCAGAGTGGTTACAGGTCTGAAGAGATCAAAGGTAGCTTCCTAGATTTTACCATTTGTCATCAGCACTAATCATCAGTGGAGGTGCTTTATTATTCTAAATTTACACTTAGAAAGATTCTGCTCATCTGAATGCAGGCTTTCTTATCAGCAGAGAAGCCAATAATCTTAGTGAGAGCAGAACAATGCTCAGTTGTTGAACTGTGGTTGAGATTTGGGTTGAATTTCCTTGCCTTGCCACATAAAAGCAACCATAATTCGTGCATCTCTAAAAGGCGACGTAGTGAATTATGAGTGAATACTTTTTAAAAGCCAAGTTAAATAGACTCCTGAAAGATATATATTTATTTTAGTTTTTCACGTGCTTTCAAGAGAGCTCTATGTATACCTCAGCTGTATTTGAAGGATGGCCATAACTAACATCAACTCTTTTTTTTGCTAATAGTTTAGTCTAGTGGAAGTGTTTTGTGTTGTCCCTGGCTCCTCTTCTTGTCTCGTCAAGCCAGATGTCAAGCAAATGATAGTTATAGGAAGGGTTTTTTGCCATTTTTTTCTTTCTTTTTGGTAGTAATAGTTTTTGAGACACTCAGACTGCAGGTTTCAAAAGGAAGCATGGTAGTTGAATCAGAGACAGCAATACTTTGTGAGGACGTTAATGTTTTAGTGACTGAATAGAAAATAATGAATTGAAACTGACACTGTAACTGACACAAAGTTGGTTGAATTTGAATTAGCTGCCTAACTTTCTTTGTTTTAATGTTTAATGTTTCAAAAATGTTTATTACCATAAATCTGGTCCCACAGAAATGAGACCAGTGAAATACTGTATATAGTTTCTCACATGAAATTTATCTCAGGTTATTTTATCCTTTGTAATTTGTATAGTAACAACAACAAAGAATATAAAAAGTTGTTATCTCCTGAAGCAGATTTCTTTGTCCAATATTGTTAATCGATGCTAATTGGCAAAGTTTTTCAAGTTTCCTTATAAGGGTTTTCCTGATTTGAGATCTTCAGAACACATGTCATTTCTTGCTTAGAAAAACATTTTTTAAAAGGGCTATATATTAAACATGCATTTGTTTTTTTTCTCATTTAAATTTTGTACACAGTCTAAAACAATTATGTTTTATGTTTATATTTATTTATTTATACATCATATTTATATGCCGCCAATCTCCTAATGGACTCTTGGTGGCTCACAATCAACATTTTAACATTAAACCTCACCCCCCCAGCTGATCGATGATATTCACATCTGGGAGTTTCCTTCATGGTTCCCACTCTGCCTTTGAGCTCAGGCAGGTCCAGCACCAACTATCAGCTGTCAGCTGGCTTCCTCCCGAAGGGTTACCCATTCATCTACTTGCATTATATATTGTTATATATAACAATAGCTAACTTTAATTTCTGTGTATCTGTTGTTTGCAGTCATTGCCCCATTAAAATAAAACTTGTTTTGCCAAAATTCCAAGAATTGGAATGCTAACTGTCATATTCTATGTTTTGCTTACTTTGTCATGTCTATAAACAATAAAAGAATGGTAAAATTAATGTTCCAAAATCACTAAGACTAAATTGTTGCACTTTTGTCATCACATGGCACACATTGATTGTATTCAGATATAATTGTTGAAAAAGGTACAGTGTCTTTATTCACTTAATGCTAAGCTATGAAATAAAGTTTACAACCACATTTACCAAGCTGTGCTCCACAATGAAGTGACAGGAACACCATGAGATATTTTAAATTTTTGAGGGAAATGGTAAGGCCAGACATCACACAAACTGGGGCACTGAAAAAAAATTACTGAGACCTTAAGGGTGTTGTGAACTGAGAAATTTGGGAAACTCCGGTTTACATCTACAGCCTTGGGACTGCACATTATGCTATGCCAAAATCTAAGAAACTGCATTATGGTTTAGTGTAATAAATTAACATTGTCAAAAATACTCACTTTTAGGTAAAGTGTAAGCTGATTCAGAAATAATCTGAAAGAGACACCAGGGTACTGTTGGTTTTAATTAACATTAAAACAATTAATAGTTAAATTAATATAAAGTAGTAAGGAATCTTTTGATTCTTCAGTTTGAGTGTTAAACAAAAAGGAAGGATGTAAATGTTTCTGAACATGGGAAGAAAATTTTTGGTGTGCCTTTAGCATGTATAACAGGATTCACTTTCCAATAAAAATATTCCATTTTCACTCAGTTTTGCAATCTGTAGCTTATCAATATGCTTTGGTAACTACACTTTGATACATTTATTTAATAAATGTATTATCCTATCTTTATAATTTTCCTAATGTGTATTTTGAAAGACTAAAATTTTTATAATACTTTCACAATATTGGGTCTGATGAGTTTCCAGTAATCAGAAAAGTCTAATGTTAGAAAACTATTTCCAATAAATTTTTCTTTATGTAGCTTCTTTTTATGATGAATTGTATGCTTAATATAGTAATCTCTGTAAAAAATGTTAGTTTTTACAGTATTATTTTGTTTTATTCCTTAATAAACTAACATATAAAAGAGAATATGTACTATATCAGCAATAATTGGGAGAAACAAGGAACTTATTATACCCATAATTCCACAAAATGTGATTTGTAAACTTGCCAATTTTGCCATGAATAATCTATACATAGAAGTATGTTCGTTTCCACAAACAGTTGCTACAAATAAAGGAATACCTTACATGGAATCAGACTACTAGTCCATTTAACTCAGTAATGTTTATATTGACTGACACGGTTTAGGATTTCAGTCAAAGAGCTTTTTCATATCTATACATGTTGGGTATTAAATCAAAGATTTTTGCATGCTTTCCATTAAAGTTGACTTAGCATAATGGAGCAAAGCATGCCTTTTACTCAGGAATATTTTAACTTAGCTAGATCTCATCAGGTAACTGACCGTAACTTATCTTGAAAAAACAGGGTTATTCCTTATTAATAGTTGGATAGGAAGCCATCACTTAATCTCAGACAAAAAAAATTAAAAAATCCCGGAAGAAAGCAACAATAAGTTACTTCCATCTTATCGCCAATAAAACTACATGATATATCATTTTAGCCATCAGAATTAAGTTTAACTTCACATTTTAAGAACATTTTAGGATTTGTTTGGTTTTTGAAGTTGAAATTGAAGATGCTTCTGCATTAAAAGAGCACTTAACACTGTTTTTTTTTATTAAACCTGTTTCACTGCTTTTCCAAGCTTGCCTGGGTAGTAAGCATCCATCAAAAATATTTCCTGAAATCTGAATGTGAAGTTTATTTTGTGATTTTAACTATTTTCTTCTTCAGAATAATAAATATCCAAGATGTAGGATGTCTTTGGTATAGGAGCCACATTCCAGGAATATGTAGTACTATATAAATGGATTCAAACTTTTCTTTCCTTTAACATTCAACAAACTATCCAGCTTTACCAATTTTGCTATAAGTTTCATAGGAAGATCTCATTTCTTGCTGAAGAGTTAGATTCATCTGGAAATATTTAAATGCTTGTATGTTTAATGTTCCAATATTCTTTTGGAAGCTCCTCCCAGAGAATTGACAGAGGAAGAAAAGCAACAAATTCTACACTCAGAAGAATTCCTTATATTTTTTGATCGGACAATACGTGTGATTGAGCGAGCTCTAGCTGAAGATTCAGACATTTTTTTTGATTACAGTGGCCGGGATGTTGAAGAAAAAGATGGGTCAGTGGTTTTCTTTCCCTTTTTAAAAAATAAAATCAGCATATAAAATGGTCGTGTGTTACTTATGGAGAGGAATACCCCAGTCATATAAAAATTATCAATTAACAGAAAAATTTGAAGGGGTATACTCAAATTTTCAAAGGCTTGGTGCATATATAAGTCTTCTGCTTAAGTTCACTGAAGTAAATCATAGTTTACATAAGATGAAGACATTCTGAATCTGCATGGAAAGACTCAGCATGTATTCAAAATGTTTGCCAGGAAGCAAATCAAGGCCCAATCTTTCTCTATTCAGTCTTCTTCATATGTTTTGGAGTCCCAGTTTCAATTACAATGCTCACTGGAAGATTTTAGAAGTTGTAGCCTAGAACATAATTCCAGTTTGGGGAAGATTGTATTAGTTGGTTTACTTGTTAATTAGTTTTGAACTGCAATGTATGCAGAATAAATAATATCTACAGCATGCCCAAATATCTGTATCATCCTCTTAAGCAGTTTTCATGGGAAGTTCACATGCTACTTAATATAATGTGAAACTTATCATCTCAAGTCAGAGAGTTTGATCCTATGTTATACTTTAGAAGCTATTTTTATGTGGGCCAACACCAACATGAAATGTAGAAAGTAAAGTCAAATTAAGGAAGAAAATTACATAGTTTTTCACCTCAGGTATCCAATATTGCTAGTAATTTTCTACAGTTAAAGAATTTGCACAGTATAGAACTATCCTGCTCCATTTATGTTAATGTTTAGATATGAAATATTTGTTCTTATCCCATTTCTTTGCTTTGGTCAAAATTATGGAGATGATGGACATCATATTAAGATATACAAAAAACCTGAAATAGCTAAGGAAACACATAGAGAAGAGAAATAATCAGAACTAATAATGCGTGGAACAGTTTTATTGTTTTAAAATGCCAGCCATATTCTTAAGTAGTGAAATAATTCTTGTTCAAATTCATGTAGTGATGTCCAAGCTGGGGCCAACCTTTCCTTCAGCCGACAGTTCTATGATGAGCATTGGTCTAAACATCGGGTTGTCACTTGTATGGATTGGTCCCTTCAGGTAAGATTTGCTATTAGGAAAAGTATGCACACTTTAACTTCCTGGTCATTTAACTACCCTTTTCTTTTTGTAATCATTTATGTGTACTGGAACCCATATATAGCTTATGCTATATGTTGAGCTTGGCAGTTACTGTTCAAACAAATTTTGAGAAAACTAATCTAAAAGATAATAAAACAAAATAAGCACCCTACTGTAAGTCCAGCTACTTAGACAAGGTTTTTGAGGAATAGGCACTACATTATATTATGTGACAAACTGCTGTTGGGACAAAATTGTGATGTTGGATGTTTAAAGAAAAAAAGGCTAGCAGCTCTCATGAGTGATAGGCCCAAATTAACATGGTCATTTGTAAAAGGACACCTGACTTGAAAAAAATAAATTATAAATTAGATCTTCATGCAAAACATCCCAGTAACTTTAGTAGGAAAATAAATTAACCTCAAGCAGTGTGAAAGATAGTTGTGTGAGAGTCACAATTCATTGGACTATGAGTACATTGACCAGTGGGAAGCATCCCAGGACTACTTTTGTCATATTAGGCCTCATCAGCTGTAGATAGCTGAGTGTTATGGGGTTATGGGTTCAAACCCTCTAATGTTTTAGTAATATTTTTGTTAAAATTTTAAACTACGATAGTAAAAAGTAACACAAATGAAAATGAAAAATGGAAAGAATGAAAGGTGCAAGAAAGCAAATAAAAGAAGAAAAGAAAAAATAGAAAAAAGAAAAAAACCTAAGAAGGTACTTCCCTCATCACAAGTATAAACAACTTCACTATCTACTCACTTCCTTTTTGTTAACAGATTTATAACTTTTCATACTAAAACTCAATTTATAACTATAAAAAGTATTGTCTTTTCCAATCCAGATATCAGCAAGCCAGAGTCCAACTGGAGCCCTAAAATAATATTAGTTAACAAATATAAAATTAAACTTTCCATATCTCAACTCTTAACTGTAAGCAAATCCAATATGCAATGTTTCTTCTAGACCAGAGGTCAGTAAGCCTGAAAAGGACCACCTAAAATAACACATCTCTTTTTCACTGTGATCAAACAAGTCAACTTTATGTTACATAAAACAATCTTCTTTTTAATCCATTCAAATGACTTTTGTCTTTTGTCTCAAATTTCTTCAAAATTTTAACAAGTCTCTGTTGAAAGTACAGCTGGAAGGAATTATTCCAATTACTCTGTTGAATCAGCATTTTTATTTCCTACTTAATTTTTAAAGTCTCGGGTTTTTTTTAAATATCCAATGACAAAATCCAATGTCCTTGTGCCATTTCTTAAAAATTTCTCTGAACACCACTATTAGTTGCCTATCTTATCATATCTCCAATATAAAAATATTTTTTCAAAAGAAAATGAATTTATTCTTTAAAATTAATTTCTAAGTCTTAATAATAAATAAAATAAAGAGACCCAGTTTGGTTGGTATGTATGTATAAATAAATATTCCTAAAATATAATGCTTTCTGAGCCTTAATCTATTTAAAACTTTCTTCAGCTAAAACCTTCTCTTTTTGCTGTTTATTCTGAATTCTTAAAGGTTATAAATATACAGTTTCATCTTACATGAAGGACTGAAGGCCCTAACCCAGTGTTTCCAGCCCTGTTATTTTAACTAAGTTCTTTAAAGCAGTTAATAGGCAATTTCCACAAGTGATTAGCAAATGAAGACTTCAGCTGTTTCTGGAACAAGAGTGGCAAATTCCCTCATCTTCTGATTCTTCCATCCTCCTGAGACTGCTACTTTGCAGTCCCCTTATGAGGAGCAACCTTAGGGTGTACAACAAGGACAATCTCAAATTCTCCTTCTCCAGAGAGAGTTAAAGGGGCCGATCTACTTGTTGGTTCCTTGATTTTAGCCTTAATAATTGCTTTTTGTGGAGCTATCTTCATTCTTTTATTTCTTCCCCAAATGTTGAACTTTGCCATCTGGATGACTGAATACTCCTCATTAGCTTTAAATGCTGTCCAGGTCTTTGCATTCAGCAGTGGATGATATATAGGGTTAATTAGTTAATTAGACTCTGGACAGACCCACTCCTATCATATGGATCAATGGCATATTCACAAATTGGGCCAAGCCCTGACTCTCTCAGGGCAGTTGCTGTATTGTACTTAGGCCAAACAACTCTTCAGATCTTGTCCAATAGTCCAATTGGCTTTGCTGCACTATAGGAAGATTATGGCAACCATTTTAGCCTCCTCATAGTGGTTTCTGGAGAGTAAATAATAGTATATAATACACAGCAGGGAGCATTACAGGAGAGTGCTGGCAATTTCCTCCATATGCCTTAACTAGTGGACTCTCTTCTTTAAACAACAGACCTTCGAGGTCCTACTGCTCAACTCTGACTTGGTCAACTCTGTAGATTAAAACAACAAAAAAGTCATGGTATATTTTGGATTTAAGAAATGCAAACTTATATCTTGTTTGAGAGGAATAATGCATATATTGAACTTCATTTTTATTTATAGCATGTAACTTCAGCTTCATTGCCAGAATGGTTTTTGCATCAATATGTTTTAATTAAATCCATTTTGCAACAGATATGGTTGGATATGTGTGTGGCCAATAGGTCTATAAGGATTTCACAGAATATGAAACAAGCCTGAGGAAAAACTTATCTTGGATTATTCAAAAGGTAGAAATTACATGGAATTCTTATCTGATAGTTTTTAAAAGCAGCATTTATAGTATTCCCGCAATAGCAAGATAAATCCAACTTGGAAGGCAACTACCAAAATGTTATTGTTCATTCCCTAAGGCATACAAGTACACAGGATATTCTGTCTCCTCTTTCTTTGTTCTGGGTGGCCTTGTTTCACCTTCTCTTTTTCCAGTTCTTACCTCTTTTACCTCAGCTACTCTCACTGTCGCCATTTCTGATCCCTAGGTTATTCATACCTGGAATAGATAAATAGGGCAGACATACTCAGAATAAACTTTAATTGTTCCACTTCCCTTTTCTGGTAGTTTTCAAATAATGTTGAAACTTCCAGAATTCTAGAGTTATGCTGACTAGGAATTATAATCCTATCATACTTAAAAAATTTGAGAATAGTATATTATCTCATGCACTGTAGTGCTTACAATGGCTCAGTGAAAACTGTACAATAAAACTTCTCTTAACCAGGATAATATAATGTAGACAGATCTTATGTTACTACAAATGTAGGATCATCAGAAATAAATGTAGAAACATCAGAAATACCTTCACATATCACTCTTTTCTATCACCCCAGATAGTTATCTCAGGGACAACACTGTTATTTGACTTTCTCTTAATTCTGCTGATGTAATTTTATTCCAAACTGCCTGAATTTATTGGTGCACTGTTACTTTTGGATCACTAGGCCCATACACTGGAGCCCTATCAAGATATTTTGCTTCTGAGCAATGAATAGAGGCTTCCTCCTCAATCAAGGTGTGTAAAATCCAAAGCCAGCTATCTAATTTTAACTGAAATGACTTGGCAGAAAATATAAGGCCACTTGCATAATTAAGAAAATAATCTCTTACAGATATTTTATTGGCCAAGTGTAATTAGACACACAAGGAATTTGACTAACCTTTTCAATGTGTCCAATATTTGATGCCTATACTGACCATTTTATTCTGCTGCTGGCAATTATCCAAAGAAGTTTTGTTGAATGCCCTCCTATAGCTGAGTTTAATGATGTTGATTCATAGACCAACACACACACACATACAGAGTTATATTGCAAGCAAAGGATATATTGCCATTCTATCATTATGTTACAGTACTATTTGTGATATATGCTATTACTAAAATGTTTGCATATTATAACTAGACAAAAATGTGTCATGGTAATTAAAATTATTCACATTGTGAAAATAGGAAACAATAAGAAACATATTTAATTGCTATAGGTGTAGCAGTATGATGTCCATATGTTTAATAAGGTGAGAAACAAATGAACATAAAACAAAGTGAGATGGAAGAATGATTGAATTTTCACATGACACATTTTGGTTTATTGTGCATCTGTGAAAGTCACAAGAACTCCATTGTGGAAAAGCTGGCAATTTGTAAAATAACAAAGCACAGTTTAGTCAGTATAATTGCAGTAGTTTCTATTAATATTTTGTCACGGAAAGATAGCAGAATTGAGGACAAACTGCTGTAGGGTTCTATCTCCAGTTCCTTTTCTAGATTCTCTTGTCCTTCTCTTTACAATTCAGGACAGTTGTTTATCCCTCTGTGAGGATATCTATATAAATATTGACACCATTTGTATTCCTTTAGCATATAAAATTGAAATTACCTAACAATTTAATTTTAAAAAGAAGCTGTATAGAGCATCAAGCTATCACTGGCTATTATTCTTAATGATTCTTTGTACTATTTCATGAATCATGGATTGCATACATAAATATCAGCTCTTAGGAAGTGATAGTGAATGTTGGTTCTTTCATACAGGCTTCTCAAGTGCGCATAATTGGGTGCTGTAAGACGTAGAAGTTAGTTCTAATCCCAGTTCCTCATCTATTTCAATAATTTTTTATAGAAGTCATGCTTTTTCTTTTCTTTTTTATCTTTGCATCAGGTAGGATTAACACACACATGCTATGGGATGCATTCAAAAGAGGCATTTCACAAAATGCACCCTCCCTGAAACATTAAAGCAACCATATGGCTTAGCTGCTTTATAAGATTTTTCAGGTTGTTCCTCGCATATATGGAAACTTCACATTTGCCATATCCTGCACTGAAGCAGAGCAGCTAGGCATGCTCATGCTTTGGGAAAGCCCCTGAAATGCCCAGTCAACCCTATAAGAGGATACATCTGCTTTTGTGCTTTGAGGAGAGGGCATGTGTTTCCTTTTGAATGCTTTGCAAAGCCCTAGTATATACATGCACTTACGTTTAACCACTCACCAGTCATTAATAGTACTACATATGTGGAATTCCCACCAGGTGAGTGAAGTGGCTGATGAGGCAATATAGCACAATCAGTCCTTTCATCACTAGCCTACTTAACTTCAGAGCTGAACATGCAGGAAAGTGTCCTACTTTACAGAACATTCTGCCTCTCTTTTGCCAGACCTTCTGGATGATTTATCTACTTACATAATTTTACTCATCATACATGAAAATCATTTTGTCCACCACTATATATCCAAATTTAATTGTCTGTTATTTTGTTTATAGTATCCTGAATTGATGGTTGCTTCATATAACAACAACGAAGATGCCCCACATGAACCTGATGGAGTGGCCTTAGTGTGGAACATGAAATTCAAGAAAACAACTCCTGAGTATGTTTTTCATTGCCAGGTAAGATAATCTAAATCTTTTATTTCATAAAAGATGTACAATACTGAGGATTATTATATATTGCATCTACCTACAATTCAGAAGAGGCAGGAGATAAAAATAGAAGATATAAGAAAAAAAAGAATTAGGAAGTATAGTAATACTTCAGAATGTATATATTTTTCTAAAACAACAACATAGGCTGATTGGAGACTGTGTGTCATTTTTGTCTATTTTAAACAATCCTCAAGAGAATTTATTTATAAAAATCTCACACTTATGAAGCAAATGTGGTATACCACTTCCTCCTCCAGCTGGCAACATATGTGTTCCCACCCACATAAATTCCCTTGTGTTTTTTATTTCAAAGCAGCTTGTGCTCTGCTTCATATTGCTTGGAAAGATATAATTTTACAGTGTATCAGCATAGAGAAGATGTGCAAATATTAGCTTTGCCAATAGCTGAGTAGAATTGTGATCAGGATTGCACTTTCCATAAATTACTATTTTAGCAGTCCAGGCACAGGTGTCTCTTAGATGACCATCAGCATCCTAATGTAACAAAAGAAGCAAGAAATCAAGAATAAAAATCTGTAAAATCAAAGAAGCATCTTCCTAGCTGCCTTTTCCCCAAGATCTCCTTATGCTAAGAACAACTGTGGCAATACAATAAAATTCTTATTGACTTAATTTTGTACTAATTAATTTTGTTACATGGGAAGGAAGTGCCTAATTAAAAAGGCCATAAGTAGTTTCTTCAAACTTGATTCTTAATACTGATAAAATGATTTCTATGGACACAATTAAAGTGGATGAAGATATTCAAAATATTGAGCACTTTAGGAACTATTTGTTCTTGCTAGCATTAAGATGTTAATTAATTTTTCTTGTGTCTTTGGTTTGGCTTATTTGGTAATATATTATTTTTGTTTTGCTCCCTTAAGATATTTATTTATTTACTTTGGGAGCCAATACAAAGAGAACCCGATAGACTTGTTACCTTTTCTATATTTCAAGGAACTGTTAATTATCCATTTAAAATAGAATTCAAATATTTGATTATGTTTCAAGCTAATAGGGTACCTTATTCAATGTGGCATTTTTATACAACTGTGATGTTTTCTTTTAATTCTTCATTGATAATTATTGATAGCTGGATGCTTCATATCCTTTGAATAGCTATCAGTCAGATCTGAAACTTCAAGCTGCCCTATCTTCTTAGAGTAGTTTGCAGAGAAATTACTCATTTGGAGAAAATTTATTCCTTGAAGACGTATAGAACATCTCTGCCATTTTCATTACAGAATTTGTTTGCCAATATAATCTTATATATTTAAGATTGTTTTAAATAGGAGCAGTTTGTTGGGATTAAAACATTAATGGGCTCAGTAAATGGAGAATCATTTGAGATCTTTCACAAGAATCAGCCTTTTCATTCTGTTTCTGCTGGAAAATTATGTGGTGTTTCAAACTGCAAACAACCTGAATGAGACTATGAAAAAGCTAAAAAGTTAAAGTGGTAGGAAATATTGTGTTACCCTTTAAAACACTCTATTCTGTCTTAAGGGTTTTTAGACATTTATAATCAGAACCATGCTTGAACTATCATACTTCACATAGCGAGAATGGGGGGGAAGAATGAGTAGGAAGGTAGATGCTGGATATGATCTTTCTTTTTGATGGGCTAATCTTAGCCGACATGATCTGATAGGAGCACTATGTTCAAAGATTGAGTTCACAGATGCAGTTAGAAAATATATTTAGAAACAGAAACATTCAAACAGTCCTTTTTACTTCAGAACTTGGAAAGAGAGGCAGGCTGTGCTACATATTATCATGAGGTCAATCTTTGGTTAGTTGGTGGAAACCAACTATGTTAGTATTTAGTCTGATTTTTGTGTATCTGAAAATTTGCAAAGGAAATGTTCTCTAACTTGCATCTCAACTCTTAATGTTCATACTCTTTCTTATTTACCATGTTTACCTTGCAAAAACAATAGTAATGATGGTAGTGATTCACTTTAAATAAATGTAGACATGTTCATTACATCTATTTGAACAAACATAATTGTTTTGTTAAAAAAGAAATAAAAGCCAATATGCATTAAAAACTTGAACCCATGAAGTTAAGTAAAATTTTCATCAAATACATATTCATGAAAGTGCAGGTTAAATTTAGCGAAGTATTTAAATATAATATAAAAAAAATCTTGACAGTAAATTTTGTGTTATCCTTCTACATTTATTCACTGTTCTTAATTCAGCCTTTTTTTTCTTTCAAAATATCCTTGACATTTTTGATATATACATCATTTTATTTATTAATTCTAAATTATGAACAAATTTGGAAGAAATAGGTAATAATATTTTTGTTAATAGCAAAAATGAATAAATTAGAGTGACTGCTATGGTCATATGTAACATTATGTACATTGGCTACATCACTGATTACTGGAATGTATAAAATAAATTACTTCTGGATGGAGGTTTAAGGTTTTCATAATTACATAGATTCACCTAGACTTCAAATTCATCTCAAAAAGTTAAGAAGATATGTAATTGATTAGTATTTTAGTCTTTCTTTGGGAAAGACTAGAGAGCTCTTCAAGAAAATTAGAGATATCCAGGGAAGTTTTCATGCAAAGATGAGCATGATAAAGGACAAAAATGGTAGGGACCTAACAGAAGCTGAA
>JANHZU010000598.1:60671-74144 GCA_032468055.1 Acrochordus granulatus
TCAGGTATGACCTCAGTGATATCCCTTATGAATATACAGTGGAGGTGAGGAATAGATTTAAGGGATTAAATCTGGCACACAGAGTACCTGAAGAACTATGGACAGAGGTGCGTAACATTGTACAGGAGGTAGCTACTAAAACTATGCTAAAGAAAAATAAATGCAAAAAAGCAAACTGGCTATCTATTTACAAATAGCTGAAGAAAGAAAGAAGATGAAAGGCGAGGGAGAAAGGGAAAGATGTGTCTAACTGAATGCAGATTTTCAGATAATAGCAAGGAGAGATAAGGCCTTCTTAAACGAACAATACAAAAAAATAGAAGAAAACAATAGATGGAAAAGACTTAGAGATCTCTTTAAGAAAATTGGAGATATCAAGGGAATGCTTCATTTAAAAATGGGCATAATAAAGGACAAAAATAAGGAATCTAACAGAAGCAGAAGAACTTTCAATGTTGCCATCCCTTTTTACTCTTTCCAGCCCAAGAAAATATTGGAAATATGCAAAAATAGGTGAAATATGACTTGGAAATATAGATGAAAACATCCCAGGAGAAGACTCCTAGTGCACATTCAAGGGAAAGGGAGTTGAACTGTGACTTAGAATGCTGCTGGCTGTTTTGCTGTACGCTATTTCCCTTCTAGTTATATGATTCAAAGCACAGCATATGTAGTTTACCTTGTTTTTCATACACACATGAACACATACAGACTTTGGAGAGCAGTATTACTTGGCTGTAATCTGTTCCTCTTATTGCTTCCTACCTTGTTATTGTTATCAATAAAAGACTCTGTACTCTTATTAGCTCCCAGGTACAATTCAAAGTGGTGTTTGTCATCTTTAAAATCCTACATGATTTGGCACTGTACCTGCAGGATCACCTCTTTCAATTAGGACTGTTGGATTCACAGAAATTGCTGATGATCTGTCATGCTGCCAGGGTACAGAGAACATGGAGACTCAAGACTGTTCTTACTTTGGAAACACTCTCCTGTTAAAAATTAAATTAACCCCTACTACAAGTAGTCCTTGACCTATGACTGAAGTCTGTCCATTATAATCAAATGTCATGATGGTTGTTAAGCAAAATTGCCTCACTTAATGACCTTTACCCTCTGCTCTCCCTGATGTGGTCATTATAATGCAGCAAAGGGTGCCTTGGATAAAGGAAGCCCTGGGAGACTTGGCAAGACACAAGCCCACTTGCCCTGGCCCCCTAAGGCCTCCCCCATCCCAGAGTCACACCTTGCTCTGCCTCCTGCCCCTCAGGGTCCCCAAAGCCCTTGGGCCTGCTTCTTCCATCACTGGGTTCCTACAGGCCTTCCCCCCCCCCAGGTCCCTGCAGTCCTTTCTCCCCCATCCCAGGTCCCCTCAGGGTTTGGGTCTTCTACCCACCCCATCACCTATTGTGCACTTATTTTTTTGAAAAACTCTGGAGCTCCAGACTTCATGTCACTACATGAAGGAGGGCAGGCCACTCCACCCCTCAGCATTGCTGAGCCATGTGGCCATATCTCAGAAACAGCTGCCATTTCAGTGTGTCACAATTCCTTGTGTCCATTGTGAAATGGCGGCCACAACCAGGATCATGCTGCATTGCCCAGAGACAAAGCATTCCATTCTGCTTCTTTAATGCAATCTCTGGAGCTTTCCGCTTTGTCATTGGGTGCTGTAGCATGATCCCAGAAGTGGATGCCGTTTTCTGAGCAGCCACAATTCAATGCAGGTACTTGGAAATGGCAGCTGCTTCTAGATTGTACTGTATAGCCCAACAATGAAGCAGCTTGCTAAGCTCCTCTAACCCATGTTCTGGAACTCCAGAAATCTTTGAAAGGTAAGTGAGGAGGAGTGTTGGGCTGGGGGAGGGGTAGGAAGCAGGCCCATTCAGTAGGGAAGGATAGGTGGGGGAGATAGGTGGGGAGGCCATAATTTCAGCATCGGGTTGTAAGTAGTTTTTGGAAAGAAACTTTCTATAATTTCAAATGGTCACTAAATGATCAGTCATAAGTCAAGAACTACCTGCATTATGGCCTTCTGGAAATTTTTGAAATCCTAATTATTCCAGAGGCTCCATGATGATGGTTCAGTTTGTTTTTTAGATTATAAATTTGTTTTAACATTAAATTGTTATTTTATTTCAAATGTTTAATACTGTATATTTCCGAGAATCTGTGTGTATGTTTGATAAATAATCCTAATTAGGACACAATTATCAATATCCTGATATTTAGCAAAAACAATTATCATGACCTGTAGCTTCCTGAGTTAAAAAGTAAATTATATGATAGATATGTTGCTAGAATTTTCAGGAGTGAGAATTGCCTAATATATATTAATATATTTATTGTAAGCTGCTGAGAGTTGTCTGATTTCGGCAGCATAGAAATCTAATAAATAATACATAAATGGAAAATATTACTAATAATGCAAGCCACTGTTAGTTCCTGGATAGTTTGCTTTTCTGGACTCTGTCTTTTACCTACTAACTGTAGGAATCAAGGTCTCCTGAGAATTTTGTTACGAAAATTTTGAATAAAATGAAAGAATGTCCTCTATAAACATATATTAAAACCTCACCAGGAAAATATAGAGGGGAAGAAAATATGAACTTCAGTATATACTTCTCTCTCAGTTTTATAATGTATGTTGTGAACCATAATATTACAAGAATATTTGCATAATAATATTTATGTATGTACAAATGGATATAAAACATTCATGAATGCATAAATGGATGCATAAAAATATGTTGTATTTGGGAAAATTATCAATTGAATTCAATTGAATTTCTGTTAAAAGCAATATGCACAAAAGATACAGATGAATGTTTGCCAGAATGTTAGTTTGATTTAAAATCCTTTAACTCATGAGAAGATAGAAATGTCCCAAAATCTAAGCAAGAATGATATTTACTTTCACAAATCACTTTTTAAACCTTTCTATTGTTGTCAGCAATATGAGAGATACAGGGCATAGAACCCACTGAGGAGCATGAGATATATTATCTATGTGTCTCCTTTTACTCCAATTAAATTTCCTAATTACCAATCACATATAGATTGTAAGAACTATCTCTAGGGGATCAGATAGAGAAGCAAAACTAGGTCTCCTTCCCACACACTCACAATGTTTAAATCTCAAATGATTAATAGAGCAGTAGATAAGTGTAGTAATATAGGTCTATTCATTAGAGGGGAGAGTAAATGTTCTGGAGTGCTGTAATTGGGTAGATCATATGCTTTGCCACTGGCAACATAAACATCCTTGAATGGACCCCTAGGAAAAAATAAAATTCCTTTTGAGAGAAAAAGAAATCCTAAATTATTATGTCCCACAGCAAAGAGTTCTGCATATAGGCAGAATATAACTATTTCAATGAACCATGGGTTCATCTATTTTATATGTAGCATATGGCTGATAAGATAACAGTTCTAATTGATGTACAAGCTCAGCATCTTGCATTTCTCTCAGCACTAAAGCAATGAATGAATTTTCTTCAGAGCTCAATTTTGTTGTCAGAAAGCCAAAGTGATTCAAAGGAATGGGTGGAACTGCTTGTTCAGGCAGGATTTTTACTTTTTGCCCTTTACTTCTGGAGCCAAAGATCTGGCTTCCATCCAGCTGTATGAGGAGAAGATTATGGTCTTTCTGTAGGTAATTTGAAGGAGTAAAACCAAAGCGAAGTGAGGTGGTCAAAAGTCAGCAGTGACTTTTTCCACAATGTTTCTTTTGAATTTGCTTATCTATTCCAGGGTAATCACTGTATTTCAAATAAGAGCAAGTCTTGAGCAAGTCATACGTGCAAAATAATAGTTTTCTTCATATAGGATAACCTATATGTACGTTATTGGTAGAATAATGGCTGCAAATATGCAGAAAAATAAATGCTCAAAACAATGGAAGATGCTGCTTTAGCTCTTGCAACTGGAGAAGAAAAAAGTGACAATCCTGAAAATTCAGAATAATATATAAAAGTAAAATACAAGGAAGTGTACTCAGTTCAATAAGCTGTAGCTATTGTATCTGTAGATAAATTTGTGGATGTACTTTTATAGATAGGCTGGGAATTGAGCAAAAGGTTTAACCTTCAGCAGTAATTGTGAAACCATTTATTCACAGAAAAGTCCTTTGGAAGTTAATAGAGAGTAGAGTGTGAACAGATTTGGATGCCTACAACTTCTTTGCCTCCAGTGCTGGCATAATTTCTGTCTCTGAATAACACTATGTTTTGTCAGGCTGATCTGACACTTCATCAGTCGTATTCAGTTTTAAAATGTATTTGCTGTAGGGGCTGATTCTCTTTATGTATTTATGCATTTTTTCTTAGGTTTTCTTCCTGAATTTGAATCCTCACTATATTTAAGTTTGAAAAATGTGAGTCATGTTCCATCAAAGATGGATAAAAGATAATAGAATAATCTATGAAGACTACAAAACAGTAATTTAAAGCATCAAAGCTCAACAAAATTAGAAAGAAATAAGACCAACTGGTTCTATCAACTGTTCAAAATCAGAGTGTTTTTGACCATTATACTGCAGTTTTTTCCCAATACAAGAAGCTGAGCTTTTTAAAGGATTGAATTCCCTAAAGGTAGCATGTCTGCCAAGAAAGCCTGGATAACTGTATCACAGTAAGTGTGGTCTAACTTGCAAGGCTTTGATTAATTTATTTAAAATGCTGTCCGCTTTTCAAATTATAGGGAGGTTACAATATAAAAACAACAAATGACAGAAATAATTGCTACCTCCTGATTAGAGAAGTTTTAAAAATCTCTTTCCAAAAGATCTATGGGAAATCATTATTTTTACTATTTTTCTGAAGAATAGGAAGGTGACAGGTAATCTGACCTCACCTCAGGAGATCAGCTATTTTACAGCAGTGGGGCTGCCACTGAGATCATTGTCTATTCCTCAACTACTTTGATCTCTTCAGGAATGGGTATCCCCAGTATTCTTTCCCAATGAGAGGTCCCAAAAATTGCAATAGTCCACGTTGTAAACAGCTTTATAGATAATCACTAGAACCTTGAATTGGGCTGGGAAGCCTTTGGGCAACCAGTTTAGCTCCAGCAAAATATGTGCTCATCTTCTGAGCTGGCTAGTGTTAATCAACAGCTTCATTTTGTACCAGCTGAAGTTTCTGAGTCCTGAAGGGCAGTTATATGTAAAGCAAATTATTGCAAGCAAATTATTGCAGTCATGTCTTCAGATTGTCTGCACCAGGAAACAATGGTGAACCAGCTGAAGGCATCTATTACAACACAGCTTTCTATTTTTAAATATTCCCAATATATAGTAACCCTACAGTATGGAGTACTGTATGAGAAAAAGCAATTGACTAAGACCAATCACATCTAAACCCAGCCTTTCCTAGTCCAAAGTTAATATTGTGCTCTATAATCTACTGGTTATTTTACTTTTTTCAGTTTATGAATCAAGACCTTTCAGTTATTTGAATAGTAATTTTAACTGTTTTTATGTTGCAAAGATAATAACAATCAAATCCATGTAATTTTTGAGTGGTTACATTTTTATTTTCTTCTTTTGTTTTTGTCCATGGGCAAACAAGATCATGATTTAGCATCAGGAGGTATTTCTTCATTTTTGTTTGTTCTTTAGACTTACTAATAGGCAAACTGAAAAAGAAAATAGGAAATGTACAATATCTAATAACAAAAATAGAAATAATTTCCTCATTTTAGGATAAGCAAAATATAAGTCTTGATATGTGTACAAACTGCATGCAAATGTGAATTCAGCCAATGTTCTTCTAAGAATGGCAATTTTTAAGGTGCCTGAAGAAGGAAATTAGGAAATATATGCAGAGCAATCAATGATATTTGTAAAATTATTTTAGATTTGATTTAAGTGAATTTTGTCCTCATCCTATAGTATTTTTGTTCTGACTATTCTTATAGTTTGGAATATACTCTCTGTTAACATCTCTCAAAAGTTTAGTATAATCCTCAGCCAAAAAATGTAATACAATGGAATCTTGGATTGCGAGTACTGCAGTTAACGAGTGTTCTACAAGACAAGCAAAATTTTTTAATAAAATTTAATTCGGTTAATGAGTGAAAACTTGCAAGATGAACTTCGTGCAATGAGCTTGCATGGGAAATCTCACAATGGAGCCAATGGTTCTTCTCTCTCACTGAATAAAAAGTGTACATTAAGTGAAAGTCGTTCAAGAGAAAGAACTCCTGACATTCAGATTCCAGATTTTCCTTCCAAGCAATAACCTCCCCCTTCTCTAACTCCCTCTCATCTCTTGCACGCCAGCCAGGACTCTTCTCACAGTGTCCGAATATTGACCCTCTGTCTTCTCTGTCACGCACACACACAGCCCTCCTCACACGGCACTATCTAGCCCATCCCCCTCCTGCCCATCTCTTCTCCCCTCTCATAGCACAGAGGCAAGTTATAATGATAAGAAACATTTCCAAACCACCCAGGAAAGACCCCTGGAAAAGCATTGCTGAAGGAAAAGGGAAAAGGCTGTTTTGCCCTTGAGTGGTGGCAGCAGCGGATCTTCCCAATCCAACAGGGGCTGCCTAGACAGCAGACAGCTGAACAGTAGCTGATGGCCAGAAATCTGTCTTGGAGCAGATCCATAGCGACAAGATTAACACTAAAGCAGCCATCCTTCCCAGGAAAGACCAGATTAACCTCCTAAGAACTATACAGAAACAAGAGAGAACAGAACTCAAGACTAGGTGGAAATCCTCTTCCATAAACTGAAGGAATGTCAAGAACCATCAGCCAAATTAAACCACAATCATTATTTTTTGCCTGGCTTGGATTGGGCCTTGGGGACCCGATCTTCTAGCAAAAGTTAAAGTGCTGGTTAATTTGTTTTATTTTTACTTTATATTGTGTGTTAATCATTGTTTCAGATATTAGGGACAATCATTTCTCCATAAAATTCCATTCAAAATGATTTTTTATGAATATTTTTGGGGGCATGGAACAAATCATTCGTCTTTACATTGTTTCCTATGGAGAAATTTGCTTTGTTATAAGAGCATTTTGAATCAAGAGCATTCTTCCAGAACAAATTATGCTTGCAATCCAAGGTTCCACTGTATATCCCTTCCTTACAAATAAAAACCAACTTATAGTCTTATTAATTCACGTTCAGATGTTCTCATGCAGCATTCCAGCTAGCCAATCAGCAGTGCCTTCTAATAGGACAGTGTTTCTCAGCCTTGACAACTTTAGGATGTCTGGACTTCGATCCCAGAATTCCCCAACCAGCGTATTCTAGGATATTCCATTGACACATCCTCCTCATCTGTGTTCTATTTCTTTGTTTCTCCTTTAACCAATACATAATAATTGGAGGATGCTCAATCCTTGGGCTAGTTTCTAATTATCTAGAGGTTTGATTTTTTTTCTTCTGTATAGTTTTTCTTCAAGAGAGCCAGATTTGTCTAATGGTTAAGGACCAGATTAGAAACTAGGAGACTATGAGTTCTAGTCCCATTTTAGGCATGAAAGGTGGCTGAGTGGTTTTGGGCCTGTCATACTATTTCAGCCTACACTGCCAGGCTCAGGTGACAGATCAGTTGGTCAATTGAAAAACCAGCTTACAAAACCATATGGTTAATCAACACTTGGTTGCTTCAAAAAAACAAAACCTGTGCTTGTGGGAGAATGTTAGGAAGAAAAAAAAGAGTTTCCCCCAAAACCATTTTTTTTTGTATTTTTGCAAATCTTGAAATTCTCTAAAGCAGATGGACACATATCCTTTGTTGTTGTAGTTGTTACATTTTGGGGCAACCTATGTTTCAAGGTGGTTTTTCTTATAGACACTCATACCTACAAATAATGGGATTAATATTTCCTGGTTCCAAATACATTGTTAAGTTTAAGAGCATCCCAACATTATAAATTCTGGAAAACTGTAGTCCTTGAAAGTGTTCTCTTTTATTAAGTATTAACAGCAAACTTAACAAACTATCAATTCTCAGGAATATTTGGGGCACGCAGAACTATGAAACTGGGGTAATATACATGTATGTAGATTTAGAAGAAATATAACTGAAATTTCATTGGCAACTGCAGGTCCTCAACTTATGACTGATCACTTAGCAATCATTTGAAGTTATAATGGATCCTGAAGAAGCTACTTACGATTTGGATTTGAAGTCCCAATGTCCGGATCCCCACTCAATGGTCATGTAACTTTATTTTGGTGCTTGGCAACCAGCCTGCATTTACAGCCATTTGCAGCATTCCATGGTCATGTAATGGTGATTTATGACATTTTTTCCAAAAACCAGCAGTTAGTTCTGCCCCAGACTAAACAATACATTCACTTCAGTACTGCTGCATTCATTTTACGACTGCCTAAAAAAAGATTGGAAAATTGGGCATGATCATGTGGTCGTGAGTTGAGGACTACCTATAACAGCTTAAAATTAACTCATTATAATCAGCTTCCCATAAGGCACTCTAGGAAATGGTTGATGTTTTGATAAGGCTAGTAACTGTTTGCTAGAATTCTCTGTCATTTGACAGAAAAATTTCAGGGATCTCTTATTTAGGAAAAATTCCAATTGAAAGTGATACAAATACTGTAGCAGTAACCTAAGAACTTGTTGAGAAGATTTATGCATGCTCTCAGGATGACTGCAAAGTGAAAAAAATATTCTCTGACTAGTATAGTAAAAGAAGAAAAGCTGGAAATAGAATTTATAAATGTAAATTAATTATTCTTTCTATTAAATAACTTGTCTCATGAAACAAGCAAATCTGATAGATTTCACTGTAGCTTTTAAGAAGCTAAATGCTAGTTAAAACCTGTGAATATGTCCACATGATTTCCTTTGAGTAGTGAGGTTCTTAACGAATGGCGCCTCCTGGATTAAAGAAGATCATCCACACAGATACACTAAGGAGGCAGCTGAAATTCTACCTCAAGATGCAAGCTTTTTATTTTCATCTTTCTGTGTGCATGTACTATTCTTTGAGGTGGGCCATCAAATAAGAGGCTTATCAAAAATTGCTGGAAAACGTTATAGGATGAGCACCCTACTTCTCGCATACACCTGCCAACACATCTCTTGGGGAAAAGCCTAAAGCAGGCCTGTTTTGTAACTTGTATCTGCATATGCGGTACTTAACTCATCTTAACCTTCTTCTGAAACCTTAAAAATTATATCAAATCATGTTTATGGCCTGTTTCACATGAGAAGTTATTATTTATCTATGATTGTCTGAATAAAAGAAACAGGATTTAACACAAAACTTGAGTTGCTAGATTATAGATGTTTATAAGGTAGTGTGTTTTCTTGAAAAATACGAAAAATTGGGGGAAATATTGAGCAATATTGCAAAATATTTCTGCTTTGTGAAGACTTGCTTCATGGACTCAATTTCCATCAAGATTTTATAACATCAGCAGTTAGAAGTTCTAAGAATCACCTGATGAACTGCTGCTTGTTAGGAAGAAAATTGAAAATCAGCAATGAAGTGAAATAATTTTTCACTGAAGAATACTAGGATTTTCTATTTTCCTTCTATTTTATTTGATGGTGGCATAAAAGCCAAGAAAGTGATAATCAAGTATCATGTGATCTATCCTTTTCTAGCAGTTCTTCTGATTTATTGTCTTTAATGCTTTTCTTCATAAAGGGAAAAAAGCAATGGGAAAATTATGGGAATGATAAATAGGGGAAAAACCCTTCTAAAATCCATGAACAGACCAGGATATTTGCATAATAAAAGTTTCATGTAGAAGCACTCTGAGAAAAGGACTATTTCAGAGACAGCTTTCAGTACAGTCTCTGTATGTGTTCGACAGTACCCCATATCCTTACCAATGTTGATGGGAATTCCAGTCTAGTACCTGTGATATCTACTCTAGCTAAGTATTCTATACAACTGAATTCCCATGAGGTTAATTGTCCACTAAGATGTAGAACATCCTGAATAATTCCTAGGCCATAGTGAGAACTCGTAGCCATATAAAACTACAATTTCCTAAAGCATTTCTGATGTTAATATATGAACACAATTAACAACCACTGAAAAACTGGCCATACTTAAAAAGGTTCAATCATACATCTGAATTTTTTATGCATGATTGTTATTATGCATGATTGTTTTTATGCATGATTTAACAATTGATTGTTAAATCCTCTATAAGTTTAATATTGAAACTTTTCAAGTATATTTGTGTTTGCACATGCATGCATATTCACCTATTTTTTTACACCCATTCATCTGCATACATGTAAAAATCCTGTTGTTTAGACTTCTATGATAGATGAGAATGCTTAATTTCTTTATTATCTCTGGAATTTCCATAATCATTTAAATGTTATTTTACCTTAACTGATTTTGAATTAGGCAAAGCCATTATTCAGAAATGAGAATAAGGAGAAGCGAGTAAGTATAATGAATAATTCATGACACCCAATTATATGTTACAGTTCCCATGTACTTTTAAAACTTGTCTTACCTTCCTGTCTGTTGTGAAATGAAATGATGCGTAAACTAGTCGTAAACTAGTAAAAGTCAAACGGCAGCACCACACTCTTGGCAGCTGCACGCTCTGAACTTCGCCACTTCTTTTCTGAAATGAATCTCGAGCATGAAGTTTGGGGGTGGGCGAGATTAGAAAGCCCACCTAGACTCGGCAGATCACCTTGCTCTTACAGAAAGAAAAACGGGGAACAAAAGAAATGCATGAGGTTAACGCGATGCGTTTCGATTAGACAGTTGTTAGCACAGAGCGATGCCACAGAGCAGGAAAGAACAGCGTTTAGGGGAGCGAGTTCAACCACTAATTTGGCAGGGCTGAGTAGGAAAAGTGCTTGTGGGATAGTTGCGCTCGATAGGAGCACTAGGTGGCAGTCTTCGTCTTCGCTTGCAGAGCGAGCAGCTTCCCTGAGACCTCTGGGTGTGCGTGTGCCCGCGTGTGAAAGCGCGAGGAGGATTCTCCGGGTAGCCGGCAAAGGCCGATCCCATCGACAAGCTGCAGGCAGCGCCACCCCGCTCCCCCCGCGTGTACCGGCAGCACCCTTTACCTGTACAGCATGCAACGTCTAGGGCAATCCCCCCTCCCTCTGGACGGTGGCTGCCCCCGGGAGAGCGCCGCCGCAGCCCCGCCTTCTGCGTCCTCGGACCTTTCATCTGCGGAAAGTTTTATGACACTTGGTTGAATGTGCAAAGTTTTTAATTAGACTCTCCAGACAGCCCGAGGCGGCAGTAGCGCCACGAAGTCTTCCTGCCCTTCCCTTCTGCTTTCCCCCCCCTCTTGCAGCACAACAAGCCGCTCTACTCCTTTGAAGACAACGCCGACTATGTCTACGACGTCATGTGGTCCCCCGTGCATCCCGCGCTCTTCGCCTGCGTCGACGGGATGGGCAGACTGGATCTCTGGAACCTGAACAATGACACCGAGGTGAGGAGGGAGAGGATCGGGGCCCGGGTGAGGAGGGGGCGGGGGCTTCCTCGCCTGCTTTTTTTTAAGAACTACTGAGAAAACCGGGGAGGAGACGTGGGCCGCGCTGCCTTCCTGAAGCCGAGCCTCCCGCCCTTTTCTGTGCGCGCTCCTGCGAGGAAAGAACGGCCTCCTCTCTGCCCTCCGCGGCTCCTCGTCGCGCGTCTAAGCAGCACAGTCGCCCCTCGTCCCTTCGTGCTCTCCCTTCGGCAAACCGAGGAGCCGAGAATGGCCAGAAGGCCCGCGAAGACGAGGGGCGGCCCCTCGTGCTGCGCAGTCGCTTCTGCTGATGTGTGGAAAGTCGTGGCCAGAGATACTCGGTGGTTACCGCCGCGCGAGGCCCGGTGCGCCGCGAGGAGGCCGCGGTCTAATGGGCTGCGTGCCTAATCCTCCCATTTGCTCGGTTCTTTTAGGGAAACTTCCCGCGTACGGTGGGCCGCATCTCCCTTCATTCCCAGCCAGGAAGGTCGTGCTGGCTCAGGATGATGGGAGTTGCAAAAGCCCCACTTCTGTCCGTTTTTAGATGACAACAAAAAAGTGGTTTGCATTTTGGAGAAACTGAATAAAATTAGTTTCTACTAATAACTTTAGTAGTTTCCCCCCTTTTTAAGCATGCTCCTATATGTAGACAGAATTTTTCCTTCTCATTTGGTGGGCGCTGCAAGTTCTACATGTATGTGTAACTAGCGTGCTTAACTGGTCCAATAGTTCAAGAATGGGTTCTTAAATCCAAAAACAAAGATCAGAAGGCCTGAACATGTTGATGAGCTCTTATTTATTTGTTGTAAATATTATTAACATTTGTGGTTGTGCTAAATGCACAATTCGTTCTGACAGATTTCCTTTAATATTTTTCCAGTTTATTGCAGAACCTGATTTAGGATCATAGAGGAAAAAGGATTCTCAAATTCTTTGCATGCAAAGTTCAATGTTTATACAACATGTTAGCCCATAACATTGCTTGCTTTTAGCTTAATACTGTGGGTGAATTCAGCCATTTTAGTTTGTAAATCATTACTTAATATGTTGTGATAACTCAGCCAAATGAAGTTATTCAGGAAACCAGCCTTATTTATATTTAATCAATCTACTCCCCATATGGCTACACCATTTTCTAGAATTCTGAACACTTGGCGTTCTCACTGGGAATGCTGGGCATCGAAGGCTGCCTATTGTCCATTTGGGGAGGACTGGTGTGTATTGAGCAAACCATCATTTTATGTAGTGGACATATCCAATCTAAGAGTACATTCTGGGATGCAGTTCTGAGTGGCCATGCACAATATTACCCTGTAAAGTACATTTCTCTAAAATTTTTTCACAAAATGAGTTTGTTCAGAACAAAAGAATTTGGGATTCAGCTGTGGTTTCAAAGTGGTTTCACACCACTTTCCCCATTAGGCTGAGCATGCCCATTAATTCAATGGGCCTTAAACCTTGTAAACCTGCATGAGTATGGGTTTAAAGATGATTTAGTTGAGATGCATTTATGAGATCAAATCTTGTTAAACCTTTGGAATTTATATTGGCTGTCATTTTAAGTATATAAGTACCGATGGAATTTATTAACTCAGTATTTAGCCCATTGAATTCTGATTACAGTTGCATATATATGTAGCCCTGTTTGAATGTTAATTATTAACACTTTTTCTAGTGTTTATTTTTGTAGTGCAGTATTAAGTACAGTCTTGATATTGGATCATTTTACTTGGCTTTATGGATGCAGCTATTGTGATTTGTAAACTATGGGTTATTGCATGGCATGTTATATGAATCCAGCCAGTCTGGTCCCTTCATAAGATAAACTATGATTTAGTGCAATGTGTGAATTCATTCCCAGCTTCACAGTATTATGGAGAAAATAAAAAGGGACATGGAATTGCTAAGCTTAGGATATATTAAATGATAAAATGATGATGAAATAAGAATAAACACAAAGCAAAAATGGCTTCTGAAGAAATGAAGACAAACGGGTAAAATAAGCTATGGAAAATGCAATAAAATATTGTATCTTTGTATA
>JANHZU010000598.1:85293-95821 GCA_032468055.1 Acrochordus granulatus
CTTTAAAAGGAGGGTGGTGCTTGAAATCATTGTTCTTCCTCTGTTAACCATGGTTACCTGCAAGGAAACACATGCAGCCATCATTGCTTTGTACAAAAATGGATTCATGGACAAAGATTGTACCTACTTCAACCATTTATTGGATCATCAAGAACTTCAAGGAGAGAGGTTCAAATTGTGAAGAAGGCTTCAGGGCACCCAAGAAAATCCAGCAAATGCCAGGACGATCTCCTAAAGTTGATTCAGCTGCGGGATTGGGGCACCACCAATGCAGAACTTGCTCAGGAATGGCAGCAGGCAGGTGTGAGTGTGTCTGCATGCACAGTAAGGTGAAGACTTGGAGGATGGCCTGGTGTCAAGAAGGGCAGCAAAGAAGTCACTTCTCTCCAGAAAAAACATCAGGGACAGATGTATTCTACAAAAGGTACAGTGATTAGACTGCTGAGGACTGGGGTAAAGTCATTTTCTCTGATGAATCCATTTTCTGATTGTTTGGGGCATTCGGAACAAACCTTGTTGGGAGAAGTAAAGGTGAGCACTGCCATCAGTCCTGTGTCATACCAACAGCAAAGCATCCTAAGACCATTCATATGGAATTGCTTCTCAGCCAAGGGAGTGGGCTCACTAACAATTTTGCCTCAGAACACAGCTATGAATAAAGAATGGTACAAAAACATTCTTCAAGAGCAATTTCTCCCAACTGTCCAAGTACAGTTTGGTGATGAACAATGCCTTTTCCAGCATGATGGAATACCTTGCCATAAGGCAAAAGTGATATCTAAGTAGCTTGGGGGAACAAAACATAAAGATTTTGGGTCCATGGCCAGGAAACTCATTGTCCTTCATCCCATTGAGAACTTGTGGTCAATTCTCAAGAGGCGGGTGAACAAAACAAAGCCCACAAATTCTGACAAACTCCAAGCATTAATTATGCAAGAATGGGCTGCCATCAGTCAGAATGTGGCCCAGAAGTTGATTGACAGCATGCCAGGGCAAATTGCAGAGCTCTTGAAAAAGAAGGGTCAACTCTGCAAATATTGACTCTTTGCATAATTGTCAATAAAAGCCTTTGATGCTTATGAAATTGACTTAGTATACTTATGGTATACTTAGTATACCATAGTAACATCTGACAAGAAGATCTTAAAACACTGGAGCAGCAGACTTGGTGAAATTTAATATTTATGTCATTCTCAAAACTTTTTGCCAGGACTGTTGGTGACCATTGTTACTGTTTTTGCTATCACTTTGAATAAATTATTTATATAACTTTGTTATCTATTGGCTATTGGTATTTCTTGCTTTTTACATTAAATTACTGTGTTGTCATCGTTTCCTGTAATACAATATTTAAGAATAAATATTGAAACTATTTCTATTAGCTGAGATGAAGCAAAAGCTTAAAAATAGAATTCCCAGAAATAATTAACAAAATCTAGATTATTGTTATCTAAAATAATAGGGATTTCACGCCAAGCACATAGTTCAGCACTAGAACACATTTAGGGAATTCCACTCTCAGTTATTTAGCATAAAATATTGCTAATGCAGATATGATTGTCCAGCTTAGCATCCTGCATTGTAAAGAGGGTGTTTGTTGGATTTTAGACAACTTTGGTTTCAGAGTATAGAAAGAGAAAGATTATTTAATTTCAGCCCTATCAGATTCAAATTTGAAACAAAAATCAAAAAGTCCCAGGTTAGTGTATTTTCTCAAGAATTTGATCAATTTGGTGTTATCAGGATAGCAGGATGGAGAAGGCAGATCTACGCTTTTCAGGCTAAGGACTGCATATAGCAGTCATGCCTTCACAGTCATGAACTTTGATTCCAGTGAAAAAATTTCATGTGGTGGTTGGTTCTTAACTTACTGGCACTGTTGCCATCATCCACTTGAACAATGCAGAAACAGAGTTTGAGCAAAAGTTAATTGAGACAAACTCATGCAAATCAAATTTAAAGAAGAGCAGTCTGCAGTTCCTATGATACCTGCTAGGCAGTGGATGGAGACTGTCTTCAGTCTGCCTGTGGTATTCCACCCCTCCAGTTAAGCACACCAGTGTATACACAGAGCTGATTAAAATCATCTGCATGCAGTTTTCTGGCTTCAGCCTCCTTGTCAGTGGTTTCATCCATTGTTAGCACTGAGGCTGCGTTCTCTGAGAGTTAAGCACAGTGGTGTGCTTGTTAGGCTTTGGGTTCCTTTGGTGGCCTTTTTCTTCTAGATTACCTCCCACTTTGTTTCCAGCCATGTGTGTGGCATTGGATTCTGCCTGGAAAAATACTTTTTCAAACTATATATAAAGAAAAATTCTGAAGCAGTTCTGATACCACCATAGGATCAAAGCCAGAATAGATTTTTTATTTTTATATGTATGTATGTATGCATGCATACATATGTATGTATATATACACACACACATACATATACACACACATGTAAAAAAGTAGCATATGTTTGCCTGTACTGAGTTAGCAGCAAAATATCTTCCCTGGCCTCAGACTAATCAGAAAAGCTTTTACAACCAAAGAAAAAATGCAAAATGAAAACTTTTTCCTACTAGGCTGCAATGCTGTAGGATTTGAAAAGAATCGACCCATTATTACAGAAAGCAGTAAATTACCTCTGTGAACTATTTTTGCAGAAATCTCGATTTAAATCAGAGAGCTGTACTCCAGTATTATGCAGAGTCAAAGTCAATGATAGTAAAAATAAAATTAAAAGATCCAGCTTGACTCAGGACAATTTTGGATGGCTTTTAACTTGAGGCAGGACAGAAGTGACTTTAACTGGCTGTATTTCTGATTCCAAGTCTTCTGTGGAGCTTCCCTTCTAGTCTTATCAGGTACAACCTGTACACACTGGGTGAGGCCATGTTCCAACAAGGGGGTTTATGGGGGGAAAACCTGGAGAACTTTTTTATTGTGATGAGGTAGGAAAGGGAGAAGGAATATCAGATTTTGAGGCACTCTTGTTGATTGCCCAACTGCAGAAAATTGAATGGATGCTAAGATGGGATGGAAAGAAGAAGGTCAGGAAATGAATCAACTTGTTACTGCATCAGGATTCTGATTTTCCCAGTGTGTATTACAGAACTGAGGACAGCCAGGATACTTATACACACACATCTACACACAAAATACAATTATGCATTTGCCACTTCCAAACTGATAATCCAGCCACAGGTGGCTCTTTCCTGTCTTAGAAAGTAAAGCAGCTAGAAATCAGTTAATGCTACTTAAGTTGATACTTCAGCTTCCTGCGTTCTCTGGAATCTCAGCTGGGGATGCAGAAGCCAGAATGTTTAACTTAATAACCTCAAAGGATCTCTTTGGTTGATTGCTTACTTATGTATCTTATGGCTTAATATTTGACTATATACATCTCGGATCCAGAGCCAATAAGTTCTAAAAGCTGTTAGAAAATCTTTACATGCAATACTATATACAGCAGATCTCAAGGCTGAATGCTTTTCTTAATCTCATGTGCATAGTAAATAGAATGATAGAAACTTTAGAACAAACAGTTAATAGTTAATGCTCTCCTGAGATAGGATTTTTCTGAAATGATTTTGTTAAATTGGAAGATTACAAGGCTGTTGGTAAACCACAATTGAACTTTATTTGAGAGTTTTGTCTTAGTCATTATAACCTATTTGTTTTGCTGATGCTATTGGAGGAACAAAACCAAAATGAACTCAAATTCTTTTTCGCAGTCCTTAATTAGCTAGCTTTTCAAAATCTTTTAATCTAAATTTCTTGGAGCCAAATATAATTTAGAATAGAGTATATCAAAATGAGAACACTGAGATGGGAATTTCTATAAAACAACATTCATCTTCCCAAATAAAAGCTCCTTTCATTGAAGATGAAGGAAGAAAAAAGTATGTGAAATGGATGTGCAAGCAATGCCATCCAAAACCATTTTTGCATCTGAAAAAGAAAACTAAAACAGAAAAATAATTTTGCTCTTGGAGCAAGAAAAGCTGTGAGGTTGTACAAAGGAGAATTCCAGCTGTAGGACTTATTATTTACTATTTGGAGATACTTTTAATACAGGAGGGATGAAGAGCATATTGAATAAACAGTGATATACAGTGGATGGGCTACATCAAACATAAGAGCATTAGGGTTTTCTTAAGGTTTTTAAAGGTTCAGTAGATTGTTGGGATTTTTAAAAATCTTTTTAAGTTTATTTTAGGGGTAAAGTTATATTTTTGATGTTACTCATGCCCCAGAATGATAAAAAATGAACTATTTGTTTTTGGCCATTTATCACTTGAGATTCTGTGAGCTATGGCAATCTAGTTGCCTGTTGATGTGATGTAGCACATACGATGTAAAGTAGGAATTCACTGATTTACTTGCTCAGTTAACAAATTAACATATCATTTTCAGTATTGAGTAATTTCTTGGCCTGTATGGAAGAATATCAGGGGGCTGACTTTCCCTGAAATAATAGGAGAGGCTAGTTTTTTTTGGATTGACTTACCTGAACTCCGTTCCAGAATGTCCTATGTTTTTGGATTGAGTGGTTAATTATAGCATTTCTGTGACATTCCACTCCAAATAGCTCTGAGTGAGGTTCAGCAAAAATAAGGAGTAAACCAAAAGGCCAAATAAACCCATAATGGTGCATCCTTCATCTACTTTTCTATAACACTTCTGATTTAAATTGGCAATTGGAAAGAATCACTTTCACCTTCAATTGATCAGAAATACATCCTTTGGTAAAGAATATGCACTTAAAATCAGTGCTTCTCCTCCCTTCCCCCCATGTGAAACAACTGACAATTTAGCAGTGGGAGGTTGCATGCAAAAAGTGACATTCTTAGCAAGATATAAGTGAAATACAATGACTTCTGCCAAAAATACTTAAATTTAAAAAATCTTTGCTCCTGTTCGCAAGATACACGCAATAAAAGATGGATTGCTCTGTTGCATTTTTACCAGAGTCATGAAATGGCCTTTTCTTTAGTGGGAACTTGAAAGCCTTCAGCATTTTTACTATATATTTGTAGTGGAACTCAGTTTTGCCTGGAGGAGTAGGGAAATTGCTCCCAAAGTTGAATCCATGCCAGAGAGATTTGGAAGACAAAACTGTTGTGTGCAATAAAGACAGTTTTCCAAGAATATAGAAAAGACTGATATGCGGTCCCATTTCTGTGCATCATAGGATAGCATACTGAGATTTGACAGAATATCACTATTTTGAAGTATTGTCATAGTGTAGAACTGACAAAACAGTAACTTTGCCTGGATTAACCAGTTCCAAACTAGTTTAGATTATTATTGATGCTGATAGTATTTACATTTGGTCTGACAGGCACACGTACTCATCTCTAGAGGCAAGAGTGCTTCCATGTCTACAAGACTCATTTTCTGTTGCTATTTTATGCTGAAATAAATATAAAATCAATTATTTTTAATTGAATAATGTCCTGCAGCTTCCATCTTCCATGAGGAAAGGGACATGCATATTGTAGCATCCTGGTTTACACTTTTTGTGATTCTGATGCCTTTCCTATGTTGAGCAAACATATTCAATGATGTGGCCAAGAGTTCTGGGATTTGGAAAAAAGGAGGTTGAGTATCTGTTACTCTTCTGCTCTGAGCGATATCCTAATGCACTGCAAAAAGGATAAATTTTTATTTCATTCTAACTTTTATAAAAGCAAACCTCTGTTTGCACATGCTTTTGCGTGGAGAAATGCCAAAACTCAATCCCTGGCATCTCTGAGTGGGACTGGGAAAGACATTTGTCTGAACCTTTGGAGGCCTCTAACAAGTTGGGTTGGTATGAGGCAATGTTGTTTAAGATCGATTTTGGTGATAAACGATCATTCCTTATATGGGCTAGGTGTTAGATGCTTAACACATGCTTACAACAGAAGTATTTTATCAAAGTAAAGCACACTTGAAACAAACATTGAAACAAACATTAAGCTATTAGGGCAACTAAGATTTCACAGATTGTTCGAGGATTAAACATTTTGCTGAAATAGGAATTTTCTTTCCTCAAGAGGCCAAAGAATTGTTTAAGCTGTGATTGTATCGTCAAAGGAATTCTTGCCTGTATATCTTCTAGTCCACACATTGAGATTATTTTATATTAGGTCCTTAGAAAATATTGAAGACACTTCAATTATGGGTTTGAAGGTGTTTGCTGTTTTTGAAATTGATATTCTTCAGTCTCATGATACATTGCTATGTACAGTAAGACATTTAACTGTGTCTAATGTCTTTCAACAGTTCCTTTCTCTCGCAAGCATCTAGGGAAAAATTACAGACTGTATATTCAACCATAAAAGTACATGGTTGATTTAAATTCATTGTTACTTGCTTCAGCAGCTTCAAGATGTCTGGATATCACCTCCCAGCCAGCATGAAACACAGCTTCAGTTTCAAATAGTCTATGAAAATACAGACTGATAAATCAATTTGGTCACTTCAATTTTGTTTTGTTTTCTCAAAACTTGTAATTTAGGATTGGGATAGTAGTGAGGATTATCATTACCTTCCCTCTGAAGCACCAGAGGATCAGATACTTAATTGTGGTATGAAATATCTGATCCTATGTTTGAAGTACCTTGTTGGTTTGCTATTGATTTAGTGTGATATATAAAAATAGGGGAACATGGTTTGTTCAAGCTTTCTACTTTATTTTGTTTGGCTTTGTGTCATTTTGAGTTGAACAAATCCACATACAGTTCTTGTTTAGCAACAACAGGTGCAGGAATCAAACAGGTAAATTTGACTTGTTTGCAAGACTAATTCTGGTTTGTTTGGCATGACACAGAAATACTCTGCTGGCACTATAGCTGCAATCTGATCTTGATTTATAGTCATGTGTTGCAGTAGAACCTTTCCTTTCAGTGCAATATTTTCTGGTATGACAATGTAGGATTTTTTTGAACAGCTCAGTTGCTACACATAAACCAATCGAACTAAAGCAGATCTAGATTCTTTTTAATTCCTGACTCACACAAACCTACAAAGCTCTTATAGAAATTTATTTATTAATCACATTTCTTTGCTGCTAATTTCCGGAGACTCTTGGAAGCTTACATAGATTAGAGATTATACATTTCCTTTTTTTTACCCTGCTCCCTTGGCTGGCCGGTGATGCTCGTATCCAGGGCATCTTCTAAGACTCCTGCTCCGCCCCTGGGACTGGCGAGTTTTTCGTGCTGACATTGCTGTTCCGTCACGCCAACTCACTGCTCCGTCTATTTGCCAGCCAGCAATTTTCCCTCCGAAGGAGGTCCCTACTTTAACTATGCCAACTCTTTATGCCTGCATGGCAATTTTTAGCCTCAAATTATTTAACTATCTCCTTTGCCCATTTTTTTCTTAGAAAAGTGGAAATTGACGCACTTGTCAGAAACTTTCTTGAAAACTGGATCTCAGATGTAGTTTGTTATTAATACGAATCTTCTCTACCCAAGCCCATATTTTATAATATCAAAATTGCATAGATTCAAGTTACTTTAGGAAATCACGTCATTAGATGACATCTAAGCCACTCATGGTTACTGATTCAAATGTCAAGATTTGGGGGTTTTCTTTGAGTCCATAGAGGGGAAAACCTTTGATTTCAAAGATAAATTCACATTTAGATTGGTTGCTGCTCTGTTTTGTAGTTGTGTCTGATTCTTTGCAAGCCCATGGACTGCAGCATGCCAGGCTTCCCTGTCCTCCTACACCTCCAAAGTCTGTCCAAACCCACCCCCATCACATTGATGAGGCTATCTAACCATCTCATCCTCTGCTGACCCCTTCTCCTTTTGCCTTCAGTTTTTCCCAACATCACAATCTTTTCTAGTGAGTCTTCTCAATGAACAGTCGGGTAATTTCCTGTAGGATTGACTGGTTTGATCTTGCAATCCAAAGGACTCTAAAGAATCTTTTCTAGCATCACAATTCAAAGGCATCAGTTCTTCAGCGTTCAGCCTTCCTTATTGTTCAGCTCTCACAACCATACATTACTACTGCAAAAACCATAGTTTCGACTGTATAAATCTTTGTCGGCAAGATGATGTCACTGCTTTTTAATATGCTACCTAGGTTTGCCTCCCAAAGGAACAAGTGTGTTTTAATTTCATGGCTGCAGTCACCATCTGCAGTAAACTTGGAGCCAAAGAAGATAAAATCTGTCACTTCCATTTCTTCTTTCATTTGCCAGAAAGTGGGACCAGTTGCCGTGATCTTATTTTTAATGTTGACTTTCAAACCAGCTTTTGCACTCTCTTTCACCCTCATCAAGAGGTTCTTCAGTTCCTCTTCACTTTCTGCCATTAGCATGGTATTGTCTGCATATCTGCAGTTGTTATTTCTCCCAGCAATCTTAATTCCGACTGGTGATACATCTAGCCCAGCATTTTTCATGATATATTCTGCATATATGTTAAATAAGTAGTGCCAATATATAGCCTTGTTGTATTTCTTTCCCAATTTTGAACTAATCCATTGTTCCAGGTCTGGTTCTAACTGTTGTTTCTTGACAGGTTTCTCAGGAGACAGGTAAGGTGGTCTGGTGCTCCCATCTCTAGAAGTCGGTATTTTTCTGGAACTCCCTTGCTTTCTCCATGATCCAGTGAATGTTGGCAATTTGATCTCTAGTTCCTCTGTCTCTTCAAAACCCTGATAATACATCTGGTAATTCTCGGTTCATATATGGCTGAAGCTTAGCTTGTGGTATTTTGACCATAACCTTGCTAGCATTTGAAATGACTGCAGTTATATGGTTGTTTGAAGAATGCTTTGGCATGGCCCTTCTTTGGGATTGGAATGTAAACTGACCTTTTCCAATCCTGTAGCTACTGTTGAGTTTTCCAAATTTACCTGCATATTGAGTGCAGCACTTTAACAACATTATCTTTTAAAATTTTAAATAGTTTAGCTGGAATACCGTCATCTCCACTAGCTTTGTTGTTAGAAATGTTTCCTAAAGCCCACTTGATTTTACACTCCAGGATTTTTGACTCTAGATCAGCAACTAACCATCCTGGTTACCAGGGATATTTAGATCTTTCTTATATAGGTGTTCTGTGTATTCTTGCACGTCTTCTTTAACTCTTCTGCTTCTTTTAGGTGCCTACTTTTTTGGCCTTTATCATTCCCATCTTTGCACAAAATGTTCCCTTGATATCTCCAATTTTCTTAAAGAGCTCTCTAGTTTTTCCCAGTTTACGTTTTCCTCTATTTCTATGCACTATTCATTTAAGGCGGCCTTCTTATCTCTCCTTGAAATCTGCATTCAGTTGGGTATATCTTTCACTTTCTCCCTTGCTTTTCGCTTTCCTTCTTTCCTCACTTATTTATAAAGCCTCATCAAACAGTCATTTTGCTTTCTTACATTTCTGTTTCTTTGGTGTATGGTTTTAGTAGCTACATCTTGTACAATGTTACGCACCTCTGTCCATTGTACTTCAGGTACTCTGCCTGCCAGATTTAATTCCTTAAAATCTATTTCTCACCTCCACTGTGTATTCATAAGGGATATCACTGAGGTCATACCTGAATGACATAGTGGTTTTCCCTACTTTCATCAATTTCAACTTAAATTTTGCAATAAGAAGCTCATGATCTGATCCACAGTCAACTCCGGGTCTTGTTTTGACTGACTGTATAGAGCTTCTCCATCTTTGGCTGCAAAGAATATAATCAATCTGACTTTGGTATTGACCATCTGGTGATGTCCTTCTGTAGAGTTGCCTCCTGGGATGTTGAAAAAGTGTGTTCGTTATGACCAGTTTGTTCTCTTGACAAAATTCTGCTAGCCTTTGCCCTGCTTCATTTTGTACTCCAAGGCTAAGCTTGCCTTTTATTCCGATTATCCTTTGGCTTCCTACTTTAGTATTCCAATCCCCTATAATGAAAAGGACATATTTTTTTGGTGTGAGTTCCAGAAGGTTTTGTAGGCCTTCATAGAAGCTGTCAACTTCAGTCTCTTTGGCATCAGCGTTTCGGACATAGACTTGGATTACTGTGATGTTGAACAGTTTTCCTTGGATTCAAACCAAGATGATTCTGTCAGTTTGGAAATTGTATCCCAGTACTGCTTTTCCCACTTTGATGGCTACTCCATTTCTTCTAAAGTATTCTTGTCCACAGTAGTAGTTGTAGTGGTCATCTGAATTAAATTCACCTATTCCTGTTCATTTTAGTTCACTGATTCCCAAGATGTCTATTTTCAATCTTGCCATGTCATGTTTGACCACATCCAGTTTACCTTGATTCAAAGATCTTATGTTCCAGGTTCCTATGCAATATTCTTCTTTATTGCACTGGATTTTCCTTTCCCCCTTCAGACACATCCACAGCTGAGCATCCTTTTGGCTTTGGCCCAGCCTCTTCACTCTTTCTGGAGCTACCTGTAATTCCTTCTGACCTGAGGGGCTTATCTTCTGGCATCATATCTTTTAGCCTTTTGTTGCTCTCCATGGGTTTTTCTTGGCAAGGATACTGGAGTGGTTGGCCATTTCCTTCTCCAATGGAGTCCTGTAGCCATTTTTTACCAGATGTC
>JANHZU010000598.1:180876-193701 GCA_032468055.1 Acrochordus granulatus
CACAAACTTTTCACTGCAACAAATTAATGTGGTACAGCCATTTTTTATAGGTCAAAATTAATTCAGATAGTATCATTTTTAAAATAAAATAATGATTTTACAGAAAAATATAGAAAGTCTCTATCAGCAAAATTCAAACCAGACTGCTATGAGAGGAAACACGAATATCTGTGTGCCAGCTGAATTCAAATTAACCCAATTTTTACATGTTAATTAAACCAGCTATTTTCTTCTTATTGTATTTTTGCTTCTTAAATAGACTGGTCTGCAAATGATTCCCAACAGATCTACTCTAGCAACAATGACATACTCATTTACTTCTATTATGACCACACAATACAGTAACTGAGCAGTAATTTTTCACAGTCAATTACACATGTGGTTCCTAATGGTTAAAGATGCCGAAATAATGCATGCTACACAGCTATATGTTCTGAGCTCTATACTGCATAAGGGCTGTTGCCTAGGTAACAAGCTTTTTCTGTGGCTTAGCGCAACCTTCACTGAATATCTTTAGGTTTCATTAAACAGCACATATTAACATGAACCTCAATATACTACTTAAGAATAATTTTGTCGACATAAGCTACAGCTTATCTAACTTAAAAGCCTGACTGAGAAAATCCTAATGACCTGTATTTTGATGATGAAAAGCTAAAGAAGAAATTGGCAAATTATAAACCAAGCAGAAAGGTCCTTGTAAGTCAGATGCTTTATTGATAATATTTTTTTTAAAAAAAGAAAAAAGCATCAGTTGGTCAAAAGATGCTAAGATCACAATGACAAATTAAATAGAAAGAAAAGGAATCTACAATAAACCACTCAGCACTCAGCTATGTTATGATCCCAATTTTTTTACTAGACAGACAAGCTAACCAATATGGATGAAATGATCACGCTATCCATTCCAAAGTTTGCTGCTCATATTTCATCTATTCTCCAGTTTATGGTTGGCTTTACTTTTTCTGGGGAAATTTGTTTTGTTTTAAAGCATCATATAGCTACACATCTTAAATAAGAATAATAAAACATTTCATTTCAGAATAATGGTTCTACAGAAGTGGAAAATAATATTGTTCTGTCCTCAATATTAGAACAGGAATTTCAAATATGGACCTAGAGCAGAGAGAGGAGCATAAACAAGAATAACTATACACCCAACACATCCTTTGGTGCCAACAGAACAAAGAAAATATACTATTACAAAGTATGGCAGGAAACATAAACAGATTGTGACCAGGTGTGTAACAGTGAAAGATGTACAAACTATGAAAGGGGTGTGTCCAACTGTCTATCTGAGGGACTTTGTACCTATGGTGGAAAACTGTGAAGTTAACTAATAGTTAATGGTATGGCAATCAACTCAAGATGGTATGGCAATCAACTCAAGATGCACACGGCAGCCTCGGTGAAGTTCTCTCTTGTATGTTTGCTTTTCTGTTGCAATTCTATAGTTCTCTGTAACTCTTTGTGAATTACCTCCTACACATTGGATGACTTCCTATGAGTGTTGTAAGTTATTCCTGTTTTTCCTATTTTTGAAGAAGTTACATGTACATTTTGATTGGAGGAGCAGCAGCTCTTTATAGCAGTTGGAGGGAAAGAAGGAGGGGAAAGTTTGTTTGTGACAGCGGGAGAAAAAAAGAAGAGAAAATTGTGGAACATGGTTGTAAGACTGTGGAGGACGGAATTTCAAACATCGCTCCCATCCATCTACTTAAAAATCTCCATTCACTTATCAACAAAATAGATGAACTGCTCTTCATAAATTGAACTAATGCTGATTTCTCACATTCTGCAGTACTTTGCTTCCAAGAAACTTGGCTCAATGACACTGTTTTGAATACAGCAATACAGATACAAGAGTTCCAGATTCATAGAGCAGATCAGGAAATGGAGACATCCAAGAAAAAGAGAAGAGGTGGAATTTACTTTTATAGAAATGAAGGTTGGTGTAAAGATGTCAAAATGTTAAAGAAAATTTGCAACATTGACTGAGAGGCATTATTCACTAACTGTAAACCATTTTACTCTCCACAGGAGTTTGCCTCCATCTTTGGTGGGGTTTATATTCCACCGGAAGCTTCTACTGGCAGGGTGCTGCAAAGCCTAGCTAAACTTATCCTTTGCACAAAACAAAAATATCCAGAATTCCCTACTTATTGGTTTAGGGGATTTTAACATAACAAACCTCACCCATGAATTGTCCAGATATAGACATGTCAGTTGTCCCACTAGGGACAAGAATACAATGGATGATTGCTATACTGTCATAAAAGGTGCTTATCACTCTATCCCACATGCATCTCTTGGCCTCTCTGATCACTATATGATCCACCTCATCCCCACTTTATAGGCAGAACTTAAAACTTCAAAGCCTCAGAACAACAAAGAGATGATCTGAGGAGATAATATTAGAACTACAGGCCGGCTTTGATTGCACAAACTGGTCTGTCTTTGAAGCTGGTTCAGCAGTCCTCAATGAATTTACTGATACTGTGGCATCATACATCAGCTTCTATGAAAACATGTGCATGCCTACTGAAACTTTGTGCACATATAACAACAGCCCTAGTTTACAGCATAGCTCAAGCAGCTTCATCACGCCAAAGAAGAAGCCTACAGGAAAAGGGATAGGATCCTGTATAATCAGGCCAGAAATACACTGACTTGCGAGAACAGGATAACAAAAAGAAACTACTCTGAAAAATCAACTAGCAGAAGACCTGAATATGTTCTGCTGCAGGTTAAGAAACAGTGACCATTACCTACAACTATCTACTTCACCTCAGATACATTAAGAGAAGATATTTCCTCCACAACCCCATCCATCCCCTTCCCGTGCCTTCACCTCCTCCTGGGTCCCCACCTCTAGTGATTCTGGAAAAAGATGTCTGAAGTCTCCTTCAAAAACAAAAGATCAGAAAAGCATCAGCCCAGACAGCATAACCCCTTCCTGCCTAAAAACTTGTGCTGCACAATTGGCCCCTATCTTCACACAGATTTTCAGCAAATCACTGGAACTGTGCTATGTTCCTTCTTGCTTTAAACATTCTACTATCATCCCGGTTCCTAAGAAACTTTCCATTAACATGCTGAATAATTATAGACTTGTCATTTTAACATCTGTAGTCATGAAGATATTTGAGGCTGGCCTACCTGAAAGTCATCATTAATCTGCTATTGGACCCTCTGCAGTTTGCTGATCAGGCAAATAGATCAGTAATGATGCTGTCAATATGACAACTGCATTATATCCTGCAGCCTCTTGACTCCCCAAGGATCTATGCACAGATCCTTTTTGTAGAGTTCAGCTCAGTGCTTAACACCATCATTTCAGCAATTCCTCACTATAAATTGTCCCAACTCACTGTGCTTGTCCATATCTGTAAATGTTTCTGGCAGACAGGAAGCAACAGGTGAGGCTACGTAAAATTACATCCAGGACTTTGTAATTAGCATTGACACTCCTCAGGGCTGTTGTGCTGTCTCAGCTGCTCTTTACCCTCTACACCACCAAATGCACTTCTGGGAACCCTTCAGTTAAAGCTCTGAAGTTTCCAGAAAATACAACAGTCATTAGATTCATTCAAAATGGTGATGAATCTGCATATACTGTAGATAGAAGACTGAAAAGCTAACTCTGTGGTACAGTTGCAACATCTTGGAGCTAAATATGCTCAAAATTATGAAGACAACAGTGGACTTTAGGAAGAGTCCTCCTATTTCACTCCTTATCATATTCAGCAACATATCAGCAATACAATCCTTTAAGTTTCTAGGTCTATAATTTCTCAAATCTTGAATGGGACAGCTAACATTATTAAGAAGGCATAACAGAGGATATATTTCCTGTGACAACTCAAGAAGCTCAATAGTTTCAAGAGCTGCTGATTCAGAGGACTCATTGAGTCTGTTCTTTGTACTTTTATACCTGTATGATTCAGAACAACAATCAAGCAAGACAGGTACAGACTCTAATGAACAGTGCAGACACCTTATACCTTAGACATAAATTGTTTGAACATCTTTCCTCTGGATGGCGCTATGGGTATTGCACACCAGAACAACCAGAAACGGGGACAGTTTTTCCCCCATACCATCATTCAGCTCAGTACTTAACTCATGCTATATGACAGGATACAGTGATTACTACAGTGCAAGGAATTCTAAATTAATCCAGAAGTTCTGGATTATGTATAATGTGTATACGCTTATCAATAGATTGTGGTTCTAATTCTACACTTTCTGATATTTCCTTTTCTACTGGCTGCACATTTTTGATGCGCATTTTACTGTTGAATACATAATTTCAGTTATTTGTTTATCATTATTTTATCTACCATTGTCTTGCAAGTACACTGGGAACTGCTGTATCAGAGTCAAATTCTTATATGTCTAATCATGCTTGGCCAATAAGGTATCTGAATCTGCTTTGAGAGCATTAACTCCTCACAAAGCCAAAATCTTAGTTTTCCCAATGGAAAATGTGCCTGGGACCTAGAAATACCAGCATTCCTCTACAAATAGTGGCAGAGAATTATAGCACTATGGAACTGGAAGAAACTTGATGAAGAAATTAATCTGATGAAGACACTCAATTTTTATACATCAGTTTTTCAATCACCTGGGTGTCATTTAAGTACTATAAGTAGTACTAATCCTATTCCTAATACTACTTTAATGATCTACTAATTCTTAATAGATACTCTTGGGAAGAGTGGTGACATTTCACAGAACATACAGAATGCAAGGACCATATATAATTGAAATTTCAAAATCAATTGAAATTTTTGTCAATTTATTAAAGCTCTAATTCAGGAACACTAGCTTTTCAAAGAATCCACAGATCTCTTACAAGCTATCAGACAGTTTACAGCTATTAAGCTTCTTCAGGAAAGATCAGACAATTAAACATTTTCAATATATATCAGCCACCCCGATGCTTTCTGAATGACTTGGTTCTCTAAATAATTCCTAGTCAGTATGGCCATTGTAGTCTCAATGCATTTGGAAAGAAATCAGTATGGGAAGACTAATATAAGTGTATAGAGGAGGTATACCTCCTATGCAGTGGCTATATTACAAGAAGCAAGGTGAATTTATAAATCATTATTTTCAACTTCAGCATCTGAAAAAAGCTATCAAATCCATAAGTACACAGAAATTTGAAATAGCAGGATAGCATATCATACCATACTACGAGATATAATGAAATCTCTTGGTGCCAGTTTGTTACATGTAAAATTGAAAACATCGGGGTGAAATCTCAAGCAGGTAAACATATTTGTGGTACATTATTCAAAGCTTGTCATTCTTATATCTGTCTTGTCCTCATTCACATTTAAAAGTGAAAGTACATTTACAGTAAAATCTTCTCACATACTCTAACCTATCAATACATGGGATTTATTTCCATATAATTAAGTATTATAGTGCTGCCTTAATTGCTCAATTGCTGCTAACATACTATACATAAGAAAAATAAAAAAACAAGGCATTAATGTCTGAAAATTATTGTTACTTCCCTATACATGCATTATTTTGCATGTCTGGCAATGCTACTAATTATTCTCATCATTACATTAAAAAATCAAAATCTGTAATAGTTGATTAAAATCAATTATTTAATCTTAATAGCAGAATGGGGCATAGGTAAGCTATGCTTATTATTCAGTTGTTAGATAAACAAGTGATTTAAAAATGATAAATTAGAGATAAATCAATAATAATGGGAGAAGCTGAGATTTCAAAATATTATTTTGAATTGTTTACACTTTCTAAAAATAAAAGCCATGTTGTTACTTGTTGGAATCCAAGCACTTATTGGCAGAAATTGCATATTTTATTGGGCAGAATTTAATTATAGCAAAAAAAATTCTTAGAAGAAATCAACTGGCTTTCTAATAATGCAATTGTAAGGAAATATTTCTTTACAGTTTTATCAGTGAGTAATAGAAACAAGTACCCAAAGTCTCCTATACTCACTCTGAAAGCAAATTTACCAAGCTTCAGGTAGCACAGAAACTGTCAGGTAAATGCTTTCTTGCCCTTTACAAAGATTAATTACCAGTGAAATATAAGAAAATTAAAGCAGATGATTCTGCATGCACTATATAAGTTATACAGATATCTGAATGAAATTGGGATAGGAGCTTTTCTATGCTGTCATCATATTTTTCTGTTTTATTTATTAATTATGAATATAACAAGTAAAACTGTTATTCATATCTCTTTTTTTGAGGCAAATTTGTCAATCACTTAGAAAGTTTAATTTCTGATTGCGGCACACTGAGTCAAACTATAATGTAAGTTAGGTCTTTATTAGGGTTACAGACCAAAATTATTGAATTGTTAATTGTAAGTTCTATACAACTTAGTACATTTTTTATTTTCTGATATATTCGCCACAGTATATCAGTGTACAGGGCTATAGGAAACATAGCACCTACATCTTGAAAAATCTAAAAAAAAAAACTAAGCAGGGTGATTCCTAATTTGCATGCAGGAACACAAGGCTGCAGGTTATATGGAGAAGCTAACATCACAAAAGAACATCAGCAAATTACTTCTGTACTGTTGCCACAAAAATAACATGGCTGCATTTGTGCTGTCCCCAGAAATTAAGCTCAATCTAAGAATTGTTTAGATCTGCAAAGCATTTTAAGGACTGTTCTCTTTTGCCTTTACATTATTCAGAAAGAAATCAACCCTCGCTAAAGGTAATGATGTATATTATTTTTTTCATATACCTGTAAATGAAAAGCAAAATGTTTGTTCATTCTTTGAACATTCAAATGCGACTATCAAATAAGTAATTTAGATAAATGTTAATGTACATACCCATCTTTAGTTTGATCTACTACACCTCCCAGCAGTTGAACTATATTGGGATTGGGCACCCCATCTCCTATTATCTTCAGGAAGTGTGTGACAAAATCATTAGGAGACATGTAAAATTCACCATTTTTTTCAACACTTGCATACTGTTAAAATAGAAGAGAGAGAAAATTTGATTCTTAAATTACTAAGTAAGAATATCATATACGTGATTATATGAGATATAATAATTATATGCAGATCATCAAATATCTACGAGATACCAAAAATAGAATCAACAGATACATACACACACTTTTTCTTGCTTAGTGCTAATTTCTAATCAGCAATGATAACCAAGTTGACAATGTATAACAGGCACATGCTTTTCAAATTGGAATAAGAATCTAATTGGAATAAGTAATTTAAAAAACCTGATCTGATTTGGAATAAATCAGAATAAAATTTATTATTTCTCTTATTACTACAAAGTATGATATTCTGTTATAAATTCATATAATAATATTCTCTGCTATTATTACATTCAAAGTGAATTCATAATGGATTCAACATGAAATTAATTACAAAAATCAATTAAAACTAAAAAATATATTATAGTGGAACCTCCGATTGCGAGCCTAATTCGTTCTGGAAGAATGCTATTAGTCCAAATTGCTCTTAAACCGAAGTGAGGTTTCCCACATGAAACAATGTAAAGTTGGATGATCCGCTCCACACCCCCAAAAATATTCACAAAAAAATCATTTTCAGTGGAATTTTATGTAGAAATTATTGTCCTTAATATCTGAAACAAGTAACAATGATTAACACATAATATAAAGCAGAAATAGAACAAATTAACCAGCACTTATGGATCTGCTCCAAGGCAGATTCTGGCCATCGGCTGCTGCTAGGCCGGCTGCTGTCTGGCGACCCCTGTTGGATCAGGAGGATCCGCTGCTGCCACTCAAGGCAAAATGGCCTTTTTCCTTTTCCCTCAGTAATGTCTTTCCGGGATCTTTCCTGGGTGGTATGGAAATGTTTCTCATCATAACCTGCCTCCGTGCTATGAGAGAGGAGAAGAGATGGGCAGGAGGGGGACGGGCTGGATGGTGCCAGGAGGGTGTCTGTGTGTGAGAGAGAGTGAGTGAGTGAGTGAGTGAGTGAATGAGTGAGTGATAGGGAAGACAGAGGATCAATCTTCCTACCCTTGAAGAGATGGGCAGGAGCGGGGAGGTCTGTGTGTGTGTGTGAGAGAGAGAGAGAGTGACAGGGAAGAGGGAGGATCAATCTCACTATGCTTTGCAAAGAGTCCCAGCTGGCTGAGGGAGACAAGGGGGAGAAGAGGAGGGGGAGGGGACTGCCTGGAAGGAGAATCTGGAGTCTGAGTCTCGGGAGTTCTTTCTCTTGAATGACTTTCACTTAATTTATGCTTTTTACGCAGTGAGGGAGAAGAACCATTGGTTTCATTGTGAGATTTCCAGTGCAAGCTCACTGCACAGTGCTCGTCTTGTGAGTTGTCGCTCGTTAACCAAATTAAATTTTATTAAAAATTTTTGCTCATCTTGTGAAAATCTCATGAACCAAGGTGCTTGCAATCCGAGGTTCCATTGTACTACATCCATATTTGTATGCAAATATTAATCATATTGCTGAAACAAAACATATGTTAAGCTAAGAAAACTTTTTTTTTTTGGCAAAGATGCTGGAAAAAGAATTCATTGGTTTATGAATTGTTTCTTATAATTCAAACCAGTTATCCTCACTCTGGCCCTCCCCAAATAGATCAAACGTCATCTCTGAAAAATCTCATTCACTGCTGGTTATGCTGGATAGGAGTTGAAAGAAAAGTGATGTAAAGGCTGGTTCAAATCTTGATCTAGAAGGCTGACAGAACTGAATATATTTTCTAAATCTTTGATGTAGAGGAATCTTTTACTTGATGTCTCCAACATATGCCAGTAGAACAACTTGTGAAATATGAAATATTTTAAGTCTCTCTCACATACACTTAATAAAACAAGTTTGTGCCCATTTATATGCATTTGTGCTTTACAGCCATATGTAAAACATTTGTGCTACATGACTGTGACAACATTTTTCAGATTCTCCTTCTTTTTACTCCAAATATCCACCTCTTGGGAATATAAATAGAAAAGAAACGGAAGTGAAAGCTGAATTTTGAAATCTAAAATTATTCCTGAAAGAAAGAAAGCAATGCGAACAACAGTGATAAAAATGACTTCAATATGCTATTCTGACATAAACCCAAGAAATTTTGTATTATACAAGAAGAGAGGAAGGGATCAGACAACATATTCGGCATTTCATTCTCCCATTCCCATCCAGATATTATGGTTTTAAAAAAGGAAAAAAGCAAAAAGAACGAAGAAAAAGACCATGTGTCTATTTTGTTTTTAAGGTGGCATGATTACAGGCACAGATATACGCTCTTTATATTTTGTTAAGGGCTTCAATGAAATAAAATAAAGAGGCCAAGGATCAAAGATTAAGGCTTCCTAAAATATACTGTGTCTAATATACTAAATAAACACTTCAGTATTTATTTAGTCTAGTATACTAAATAAACACTTCAGTACTATATATGCCAGCATGTTCTTCTCAAAGTATTGCATGCCTACTATTATTTATCAAATGATTGGCTAGCTATTTTTTCATTCCCTACCAGTTAACAGAAATCTTATGACTTTGTAGACTCATGTTATCAATTCTTGCTTGTTTTAAATTATAATAATGTTTATTTTTCATTTGCTTTTTAAAATTTGGGCTTGACTTCAATTCTGTAATGTTCCATATATACTGTGATCATGTGAAAAGGTCTTTAAAGCAGATTGGCCAGGAACCATAAAATGTTGCTACCTCAACATAATGGAACAATCCCAGAACTCCAATTTCCCTACCATATTCCAGCTTCCACCACAGAACAAGGCAATTTTCTGTGAAATAAAAAAAATCTGGGAAAGACAGGATATATTTAATTAAAAATTGGCAACGTTAAAAAAGAAAAACAAATCTACTAGATCTGAGTACTTTTTTAATAGTTTCTGTGATGTCTGAACCACAGCCATGTTTTTCAAATATTATTGGAATAGGCTGTCCATTCCTTATCACTGATGTAAGCTGGAATTCAGTGAACACTCTGGCCAGTAAGATGCTGATTAAGGTAGGGAAATCTATTAAAATGCTGACTTTATACATGCTTATTGCAATATTATAAACTTTTTAAGTGTGGATGAAAAGACATTAAAATACAATTGTAAATAAACTACAAGGTCATATTTGTCATCAAGTGTCCATTTGAAAAGAAAAAGGTTTGTATCACAGCAAACAAAATATTTTGAACAGGTAAATCAAATTGCTAATTGCAGTGGTATATTTCTTGAGATGGCCTGATAACCTTTGCTACAATTCTCTATAGAACATTATCCATACCAAGTAATATGCAACCTGGCTTCCCTCAGAGATTTAAAATGTATATAGATATTGAGTGGGGTAATAGGTGGGTTAATTGTTCAGATGTAAACCATACACAAGTAATTTCCTTTAGGCAACTGTTGTAGAAAGATAAAAATAAGTCAAAAAATACAAAACCTATAGATCAAACAAACATACATTTTTACAATCTAGGAGTAATTCTCTTTTTTTGCTGAAATTTAAGTAATATTTTTAGAAAGAAGTTGAGTTGAATTTCATATGTACAATCTACTTTATCCATGTATGTGTCTAATAAAATTATCACAGGACAATATACATTTTAAAAATCACACACACAATTAAAACCAACTTAGAACACAGTAGCAATGTAAGACAACACACTTGTTTTTTAGGTAATATCTCATCTACTGAAAGTGAGCATACTGTACTTTATAACCAGATATATACCAATCAATTCCAATGTACACACTCATTTATAGGAGAATCTTCCTAAATCTAAGGCTTGAAAACTTTTTAATAAGACAGCTATCAAGAAACAAATCAAATCAGCCATTCTACACTTCTACATTTCATTTTTTTCCAAGCTAGGCCCCCCTGCTAAGACATTCAATAACAGAAAGCAGCACAAGGTTTCGATGTCCCTCTGCTTCTACCTACTGTGATTTATTCTTGTGTATTTGAAATCCAATCACGTACCCCCACACTGCATATAAAAAATGACCTTGAAAATGTCAGCTTGTTCATTTTGACTGAAGTCTAATCTCTTAGGTTATGGTAGGAGAGTTACAAGAAGTAGAGTTACTCTGGAAAATTATCATGACAAAAGAGGGAAAGAAAAAAATCAATTCTGTTAGTTTGAGAATAAAGACATTCAAAAAAGTGGTTCTGTAGTCAGGTATTTTTCTTCTACTTTAGTAACAACCTACAGAGACTGTGATATTACACAATAATGTCTAATGGCTTTTTTGGTAAGTTTCTTCAGAATTCACACTGGATAATCATATATTTTAAATACTCAGGCATTAACAAGTTGAAACTTATTTAAGCCTTCACAGTAGAACTGTAGAATACCTTTTTATTTAAAAAGAACTTATTAGGTAAAGTATTTCTAGATAAAAAACATATGTAACTAAGGAATTTTAAATTGATTGCTATGTGTTTAACTAACATAGGAAATGATGCAAGACACACAATTGTAATATCTGTTATTATGGCTTTCCTTTTAAGGGCAGGCTGCATTCTTACACATTTATCTGAGAATAATCCCTTCTGAATTCAACACAGCCCATTTTTATTACATGTGTAATATTTTCTAAACATGAATAAAACATTAATATTAATTGTAATTATCACTTGTATTATGGTCCTGGAATTCTAAATTCAATTACTGAAAGAATGTTCTAAAAATAAAATGTTTTCATGAACTATATGCTGACATATGCATCTTTTTAATTGCTCATTTGATTTCCCTCAGTAGAATGAATGATTCCCTCAGTAGAAAATCATCAATTATTTACTTGTTATGTCATCTTAATTGGGGATTCTGGCATAAGTTTTACAAGCTAGAATTACAAGCCAGGTTTCATGGCTCACAAATCTTTTTTGCATGATACTTAGAAGTATCAAGCCAAGACCACAGCTTCCAATGACAAGCTATAAACTATTTCTGGTTTATTTTATTAGTTGTTGTACCATAAAGAACGAATGGGACTATCAGAAAAATATACATAAATGTTTTATAAAATTTTCGAAGAACTAGCAAGATAGGCCTATAAAATGGGGTAAATGCAGATTAAGATTGAGTTTTGTTTCTCCAAATCTGTACAAATGGATAGCCATTGTGTGTTCTCAAATGGAAGACTTGAGAAAAAGCCTAACATTAACAAGTCTTAAAAACTTGGCATTATACATTTCCTTTCAAAACTATTTTTAGTTTATCTCATTGAATTTTCTATAACAATAGTAAACAAAAAAGTCAACTTCATAAAATTATAGTTTGAAAGCAAGTCACAGTTTAAGACCAAATCTAATACTTTGGCTGAAATTCAATGACAAAACAAGCTACAGTTACAATGAACAAACCAAAAACGTATGAAATTGGCCATATGACTGCTGAACTATGGAGCAGAGCCTTCCCTAACTCTGAAAGCTACTGCCAGATAGTAAAAACTAATTACTGTTTTTTACATTTCGCCCTCCAGCCTCTATTTGGCCCTGCTTTATATGCCAGTAATCTCAAATTTCTATCATTAATATCCAGTACAGCTGGAAAAAAATCTAGCTTATAACCCTGTAGAACTTCTGTTAGTCAGTGTTGATAACACAGAGCAAAATCATATCTTCACTTGAAATAAGATATGTTGGCTTAACCATTCCACTGCTAAAATACAAGACGAGATTAATCTATTCCGGAAGAACGCTCTTAGTGCAAAATGCTCGTAAAGAGAAACGCAGTTTCCCATAGGAAACAACAGAAAGTCAGATAATCTGTTCCACGCCCCCAAAAATATTCACCAAAAAATCATTTTCAACAGAATTTGAGGTAGAAAT
>JANHZU010000600.1:0-11094 GCA_032468055.1 Acrochordus granulatus
GATAAGTGACCAGACACAAAACTCTTAATTATGGACTATTTAAAAGAATAAAAACAAAACCCTTTTAGTGGAACTTTTATCTGCAACATGCTTGTTGCAAGTACATAAAAGGATTATGCACTTTAATAGTTATACTACTTCTTTAATTTTGTCATGAATGTCAACAATGTTTAAAAATAACAGGAAAATTACATTTGTTTCCTCATATGATTAGTGAGTCTAAAGCATGAGGCAATTAAAATATCCTACAACTTAATTAATCTATAAATATAATTAAACAGTTGCTATGTATATTTTTTCTGAATTATATAATGATTTGAGGGGAACATAAAGGCTTTACTGTTCTTTTCTAAATGGCTGGTACAAGAGAGATGCAGAAAATCTCAGATTTACTGCTTAAATCTCTTAAATTAAGGAGTTTAGTATAATCTGAAAAAAGAAACAAATCTGGGATCCAAAAATTAGAATGCAGCAGACATATACCCAGAAGATGAATTTTACTATCTAATAATTATCTAAGCAGCTTTATAGTAAACTAGATCCAGAACTTCAATAATATACCCAGAATTTATGCAGAAGTCTAAATTGTCTAAACCTTCTCCACACAGGTGCTAAACTGATAAGAGTGAACTATTCTACACTAAATGGGAAACATGATAAAGTATTTGTATTATTGGCCATCCTTTTGGTCACCTGACCTTGCCTTGCTCCAAAGATTCTGATCCTATTAAGCTTCTATTTTTATTCTATATTTTTCTATACTGTTACACAGATTCTGTAGAAAGATTCTATTTTGCCATTGTCTTCGATACAGGAGATACTAAACCACAACATCAAGCACACTTATGCTTCAGGTGTGCAGCTTCATGTGATCACTCATGTTTCTCTTAGTGTGGCTTATTGCTACCCAATGCTGCCTGTAGTAATGCTTAGTCATTGTGTTTGCTTCTCATCTACAAGGTTCAAATTAAAAGTTAATGTTTGTATGAACAGGGGATTAGTAGAGAAAACCATCCTCTTTTGGCAGATATACCATAGCTGCCCCACAAATACTGAGCCAGCCACTAGATGAAAGCAAAAACATATAGCAAACTCTGTCACTGCTGCCATCTAGTGTTCATCCAGAAATTTCCAGCCCAGATGTAGGATGCCTACTTGCAGAACTGGAAAGTTTTGAGCCTAAAGAAAATGTCCTCATATTGCAATTCTATTTATTTAATCATGTCTTTCATTCAGGGACTCAAGCCAGTATACTTAACACTCACACTCCGTTATTTTTCTCCAGAACTAGCTTGTGAGGGAACTTAAACCCAGAGAAATGAGGACTCGTTATTTAAAGGAGCGTTCCCTCTCCTGAAAAATCAGCTGCCATGACTCTGTCTGGCAAGGTCTTTGAGTCAAGCTGGAGGAAGCAGATCTAGGGAGGAATGTTAATGAGAGCCTGTGAGGCTCAAGGCCTCTTTTATAAATGAGTGCTTCTTTATTTTAAGGCAGCCATAATGAAAACAGCAGTCATTTCCAGGTAGGTTACCTTCCACGAACAAACAACCTTAGAATAAAAGTCCAGCACCAGGATTTATTGAGTTTATTTTAAAATGAACATGACTTAATTACACTACAAATGTGAGTATGCAGTATGAATCCTTAAACAGCAATAACAGGCGCATGGCATGGTGCGCTCACCCAAACTCTTGGGAGACCCTGATGTTGCTACAACCAGCTTCAAAGGGCTGCATTGTGTCATATGAAGATGCTAATTTATGCCACCTTAATGCCTCTGTGCTTGCAGCTGATATACATAATAATCGCCATGCCAGTATCAATTCAGAGAGGGTAAAATTATGCTGTACTAACCTATACAGTTTAAGGTATCAGTTCAAGAGGGAGTGTGTTGGGGAGTGAGTATCTGGAAAGAACCTTTCCTTTTTCCCACCTACAAAAAAATGTTCATCTTGGAAAAGTGAGTGATTGTTTTGCTGATGCCTGAGCCAGGAAGGTCCAGAACATGGGACAAGGATGATGGTGGCAGTAATTTTGCAGAAGCCTAGAGATTGCAAAAAATATGAAAGACTAACCGCTGCTTAAATATTTGTACTATGATTTTAATATTTAACATTAAACATTGGAAAATTCTGCTTATATCTGTTTAAATCATTTATTTTGTGGTTTTGAATTAGTCTCTTGACTCTTCTCCTAAAAGCTATATTCCAAATATCTGAATCTGTCTTGCAATAAATCTGTACTACATACATACATCATTTCTGCTGAAATTTGTTAAACTTTTTATATATTATCAATTTTGCCACTGCTATATATTTCACCTTGGATTGTCAGCAGTTTTGCTTTTCCAATGTCTGTCCCAGGTTCATTCATGCTGCTATCAGCATATGTTTTGATACGTTGTAATACTTTTAACTTATGCATTCTGGAATTATTAACAAAAAAGTACTTTGGTCTCACTTTGAATTTTATTTTAAACATTTTCTGGATATTACAATGTATTTCCTTCCTAAAATACATGATTGTGTATTTTACATGATCATCACGTGTTCCTTCTTTAGTGTGACATTTCCAACTTTTTTTATTATATGATTTGTCATATAATAAAAAATCTTGGTGGTCACTGACAAACTTATGCTCCATTTATAAAACATTTACGCCAATTTTCTCTCAGATTATAGTTTGGAGCAAATTCTATTTACAGTATTTATTTTCCTTAGGTCTTTCCATCGTTCCACCGTGATTACTTCTTTGAACTTTTACATCCACTTTATCACACAATTTTTAATTTGTTTCATGTCATATTTCAATAACAATTTGCAAATGCATCCCACGTAGACTATTTTGTAATCACTAAATGGAGCACTAATTATGGAAGAGTAATTAGTAGAACATAAGCTGCAGTCTAAATTCCTGGAACAAGCCTGTATCTTAATACTGTCATTTTTTTAATGGCCCATTCACTGGTTTCATGGATGCTTAGAAAAGACGTTTGAAAAAGCATTGAGGAAAACAATAAAAATTAATTTTAATATTGTTAAAAGGAGAAGATATATAATCAGTGCCACTTTCTAAAACTGCATGGGAAGGGTCAGCATTAAAAAGTTGAGGGACAATATAGTTTATATTATTGCACTGTAACGTGGTCATATCTGCCAGAGGAATTTTGTACGGTTGGATCAACTACTTCACAGTAAGAGATGTCATATATCAGTCATAGCAAATTACTACATCATGAGATTTAAGTTTCTAATATGGATAGTACTGATTTTTGCCACATGAAGGCACATTGAAACAATTTATTCATTGTGGAAAAGTACAGAGAGCACTAGGGGAGGGGGCCTTGTCACTTCCAAAATAAACTAGTGGGGTTCAACTTCAAGATAATAACAGAAATGAGAGAAGCAAATTGGTACTGGAAAAATTAACCTTGAGCAGGGTGAAGTATCCCACTCCCACCCCACAAGAAAAAAAATATGCAAGGACAAACAGAGAGTCCTGTGAATCTAGTTTCATTCATTATTTGTAGCCTTGGATCAGTTTTGAGGTCAAGATTCTTGTTTGAGTATGTTAATTAAACTTTAATGTACCCAAGAACATTCCTGGGAAGGTCTATTCATATGTGAGACTACAAAGTTCAGAAGAACTTTCCTCCAAGGACTTCACACCAGTCTGAAACAGCTCCATACCTCTGGGATCAGCTGTGTCGACAAGTTGAACCAATCTATCTCCAGCTTAGCAGCCGTGTATTTAAAACTACAATAAAATTAATGTTTTAATAAAATTAACATCATTATTTACTGTAGTCAATAAAGTCATGAAACTAATTTCTAACTAACCAATCAGATAATGAAGGGCTCTCAAATTCCAGAGTGCTGCATTTTTTTAACTAATCAAGTTTTAAAAATGCCCCGTTCTGGAACTTAAGAACACTTCATTATCTGATCTGCAGAACTCTCACCTCGCATGCCTTTTTGGCTTCTGATTCTAGCAAATCGTTGAAAAAGAAAAGGGCTTTAATGCCTTTGAACACCCCCCCAAAGGAACCACGAGGCTTGATCTGCACGACAACTAGGCAAGCACAAAGAACATGAAGCCAAGACATGTGCGGAGGTAATGCAAGCCATTTATGTTTTGTGCTTTGTAGGAAGGAAGGATTCTTTGCTACTGCAAAAACTGCTGCAGCCCAGGTAAGTGTGGCGTGTTTTGATCTTTTTCTTTGCATTTTGATCTTCTGGAAGAAAAATCTATCTATGTGGACACTAAGGATCAAAAACATCTTGAAGACACATCATCAAACATTTTGCATTTTGAGGTTGGCGGGTTTGAAGACAATCAGTTGGCGGGTTTGAGACAATCATCTCAAAACCGCTTCTAAAGTCTGAACAGTGGAAGTACAGACATGTTCTTTTTTCAGGTAAGCATAAACCAAGTTCAGTGGAACTTAACTTATAGCTAAGGGTTGCAGCCTAGATCTCTTCATGCATTATTATTCTAATCTCATAAAAGGCTGATCCCAAATTGTTTCGCTTATAGTGGAAAACGTCTTCAGTTTGCATCTGAACCCAAAGTTAGTCGTCAGAGGTGCACAAACCCTCCACACGCACCCACACACAACATACATGATCGTCCCATCCAGCAAACGATACGTTCCTGATGATGGCAGGGAAGCAGCAAGTTTTCCTCCGTCTCATCTTGCTGGCTCATTCGTTTCAGTCGCTGCTACCCTGAATGTAAAAATGCATCCTTTGATTTGAGAATGTCAGCAGCTGCTCTGATAGCCACTCCAGACAGGCTACATACTTGAGGACAAGAGCACCTGCTAAGATCCAAAGGCCAGAGTGGCAGTTTTAAGAGCCACTCTAGCATCCACTCTGAGAAGTCTCCTTTGTTGAACTATGAGCGCTTGTGGAAGTCTGCAAAACAAGTTTTTCAAGGACGGCATTCAGCCACAAATTGCACCTCGCCACTCCATGCTGTTTCAGCATTCGGTTGTATACTGATATGCACCATTTTAAAACTTTCAGAGGCAGTTCCCAGTTCAAAAGACAAGAAGGAATCCAGGAAAATGATGTGCAAAAAAAACCAAAGATGTTAGGCGAACATGTATTGCAACTTCACGAAAATGACTATCAAAGGCCTGCTCCTTTTCATGCAGGCTTTTTAGAAAACAAATTGGGTGTAGAAATGGAGTGGAACAAGCTTACGGCTGTAGGCTTAAGGAACTGGCGAGATCGGGTTTTCTGTATTTTGTACATACCTGCGTTTACTTTCCACTGGGTACTGAGGTGTGTCTCTGTGTTATATTCACATAGACAAACGCTACGGCAGAGAGAGAAAGACATGGAATCAAAAGCCTTTTGAGAAAAAGCTGTCTTCATCCAGGAAGTACAGAGCCTAACAGGCAATAAGTCTCATGACTGCATCAGACAACTATCAAGACTGGAGACAGCACAGCAGGCTGCCACATCAAGCCTAATTCATCCTTGTAAAGTCAGAGCGAAAGGGCAAAGGAAAAGGCTGCTGATGGCTTTTTTTCCAGCATTCTCTCATTGAACTCCATCATTATCCGCTTTATTACTGACTCCATTAAGTCCATTCCCTTAGAGCAAAACATGCTGGCCACACTGTGGGGTTGGCCTATTTAGGGAATTTCATTTTCAGCCCTATTCAGTGCTGTTTGCTTGGCAATGTTACAGCATCACAATTCACTGAAGATGAAACTTGCCAAAAGTGTCTTTTTTGTTGCTGCTTTCAAAATAAGAGTTACTGCAATAGTTAAGGAAGTTCATCTTTCGCTAAACCCAGGGGCTGTTCTCAGAAATAAACAGCTCTAATCCTTTATTCAAGCAGAGGAATTTAAAATTTTCCACAGGAAACACAAATCAAGGTTTATTTATTGCCAATGACGTTACAGGTAGTCCTCGTTTAACACTGATTGGGGCTGGAACTTCCATCGCTAAACAATGCACATTGGAAAGCGTGATGTCAGATGATTGCATTATTTTTCAACGACAATCCTGGCAGTTCCCATTGCCAATGTTAAGTCAGGATCATGCGTTGTTAAGTCAGAATGAGGAAGGGGTCAATGAGGAAGCCACAGGAAATCACAAGCCCTAGGCAGCTCATAAGCAGGCCAGCTTGTGCGTAAGTGTTTGCTGCAGCATGGCTTGAGTATGGCTGTTGCCAGGTAAGGGAAGGTTACATGAGCATGGCTGGGCTGCGGGTAGCTGCTGCCAGGTGGAGTAACAAAACAGAAAATAAAATTAAGCAACAGTGCAATAGGTAAGGATCACAGGAACACTTTCTGGAAAACCTAGTTCTTCTGAAAGCCAACAAGGAGATGGTTAGCCATGGGGAGACTGTTCCAGAGCAACTGTTTTTGCTGTTGAGAAGCAACCACTTTTAGTTTTGGTCTATTCTGGGAGTTGCATCCATGAGGAGTTTATCCCTTATTAGTTGGGACTGATATTTGTCGGAGAAGGCAGTCCTGCAATTACTTAGCTGCTAAATCATAAAAGGCTGGATAGGTTAAAAGCAAAAGAAAAACGGTAAAGGTTTCACCTGCCAGTCATGACCGACTCTAGGGGCAGTGCTCATCTCCAATTCACAGCCAAAGGAGCTCGCATTGTCTGAAGACACTTCCATGGTCACGTGACTAGCACGACTATATGCCAAGGTGCACGGAACGCTGTTACCTTTCCCACCAATTTAGGTGGTACCTATTTGTCTGTTTGCATTTTTACAGTACATGCTTTTGAACAGCTAGGTTGACAGGAACTGGGGGGCGAATAATAGGAGATCACCCTGTTACACAGCAGCACTTGAGTCTTGAACTGCCAACTTTCTGGCCAACAAGCCCAGCATCTTTACCGCTCAGCCACCGCACCCCTTGGATAGGTTAAAAACAGAATCTTAAATCCTAACTAGAACTGAATTAGTAACTAGTGCAGGTCCTATATTATCACAGTTACATCTTCATGTGGGGTGCTACTTAATCCATGGCTGCTGCATCATGGACCAGTTCTTTCTAAGTAACCTTTGAAGGCAATCTTGTGTAAAGAATATTCCAGAAGTCTATCTAGATGGAACTGAGGGTATTAGTTACTATAGTCGTATCTTCCCACGCTGGCTAATTAGAACAAAACTCCCTAAATCACAAAACTGAAATGTATTAATCAAATTTATACAGAAGCCCATCTTATCAAAGGCAACTCTGAGCAATGCTCTGAAATGGAAGACCAGCTGGGGAAGATTCAAAGCCTGCTCCTTCTATATTTTTGGGGCCCTGCTCCAAGAGGTAATATCATAGCAGCTGGGGAGTTGCATCAATACACAGAATATGGACTATTAGTTACATTCTCTGAGACTTGATGATAAAGCATCTGTCCAGCAGTAATCAGAGCTACATGCAGCAATAATTAACATAGCATGGTAGACAGGCATCTCATGATAATTTATAGTGATGGCATGTTCATAGTTAAAATCTGCATTCCAGGACTTCAACTCTAGAGTGTAAGTTATTTATAGGAAGGAGTACCAAATGCGAGCAGAGGAAACTGAAAGAAAGGGTAAGGGGCAATTCAATTTTGGCTAATTGAATCAGGAACTGATTGCTGACTTAAATAAGACCTTTCAAGCTAGGGAGTTCTCACTCTTAATGCTGCAATGACTTTCTTTTGCCGAGAAGCAAGTCAGCTTGTGGATATGTTCCAGATGTCTGGTGAAGAGTCTTTAAAAGCAGTCCTGCATGATGGAATTTATGTCACATTCAGTCTTGAAGTGACAGGAGCACAGAATAAGCTGCAAACTTCCTCACAGTTAGAATGAGAGTTACATCATCACCTTATCTTGATGTCATGACACATTGGTGGCTCCAAAGCCAAATTTTAGCCTGAAGTAAAAATGTTATTAGATATATAATTACATTTGACCATATGTTCCTATAGGACCCCTGGATATTAAATGAGGCAATGTTAAAGGATATCATTTGATCACTCTTGGAGTAAGTGTTTTTATAGGGGGCTTTGAATTTATTAAGTTCCAAATCTGTGCACTAAATTGGCTTCCTTTAAGAGGTTTACATTGGCAACATTAACCCAATTTTAATACTTCAGTCTCGGGCTGATAAATGTTTATGTTCTCCCTTCATGCTTGTATTCTTAGCTCAGAATCTATGGCATGGTTTATAAAATTACATGGCCAAGTTCATTGCCTGCCATCCCCAATCTTGTGGTTTTTACCGTTAATTTTGGGCAAGTGATATTGACCTCTATCTAAAATTTGGAAATTGGACAATGCAAAGGAATGAAATATAATTAGGCAATAGTTTATAAATTAGTAGGTAAGATCTTTGCATTCTGTACAGCATATCCAGAGAAGACTGGACAGGGTAATTTATGTGTTGTATAGGTATTAATGCCAGCATTATTGACTACATAGTGTATATTCTCTCTCTTTTTCTCTCCATTTTTAGAAGTAAGCCGGATAAAGATAATATGACATTGGTTATGAACTGTTCATTGCCTAGTAAATTTTTCTGCAGTCTGTATTCCTGTCAAATCTGAAGAAATTAAGTCATTCTATTTCAGTTAGCCAATTTGGATTATTATTTGAGTCATTTTTTGCAAATTCAGTTATTCATACTCATCAAACAGGTAAATTCAAAACTGCCAGCATATATTATCTACTTCCCCTCTCTCTTTCTTTCTCTCTCTCGATACATGCACAATTTTTTTTTTCATGCAGCTCTTACAAGAAGCCTGCTTCACATATTTTGCATTAGAGAAGAACTGAAAAGTAATATATTCCCTGTTTGGTAGATAAAAAGAAGTACACTGTATTACATACTGCTTCAGATATAATAGTAGCAGCAAGACAAAGTGACTCTGCCACCTTCTGGAGATTAGCAGCAGTAAAGATGAAATCTATCCCCGCTTCACCTGAATGACACTTTCCAAAGGCCGCTAAGAAGCACCCTTTATGCCAAAGGAACTCCAGCCCTTCTGTTTCAAAGATGATGCTGATTAACTTTCCATACAGAGTTTGTTTCACTTTGGAGACATGTAAATTAATTACTTAATCTAGAGATGTTTGGAAAGGTGCCGTAAAGTTTCTCTATTCTCACAGCATTGATAAAAAAAAGTTTATCAGGAAATCCCAGGTTTGGCTTCATTTTTTATTTATACTGATATATTGACTCAGATTTGAAAAGATGGATTTGGCTACCTTTATTCCATCTTGAAGAAGGACAAGAAAGATAAACTAACCAATTATCATTCCAGCAGATGTTTATCAGCATCTATCAGCAAGATCCATAAACAGCATTGGCACTGAAATCAGTTCTAATGGTTAGATTTTGGATAATACACTTGCAAACAAGCTAGCGAAAAGGCTTGCCACTTTAAATTGGACGAGGGCTTGATACCATACTACTGACAGAAAATATACAACATTTAACATTTATCCTATTTGTGGATAGCAAGCACTTTTTGATTCTAGGAAACAGTCTATATGTCTTCAGTAAATTGCCACTGTGTTTCTTAGATTGACAAATTACATATCAGTACTAGCTTGAAAATCAGATGCAACACAACAGCATCTTTCTCAACAGTGGTACCCTAGATGCAATGTAAAGATGCTACTTAATTTTATATTAATGTTAGTGACTATGTAATCAAGCAGATACCATGGGTATTCTATCATCTGCTGCAGGATTATTAAGGATGGTATTCAAGCTATTCTATTAAGATCATTTGCTGCTGATTGATAAATCTAAGATCATGGCTTTTGCAGAAAGATTAATCTGTTAGGCATAGGACTGAACAAATGGCATGTTTAAAATATTCAAAGGCATTTTTCCAAGACTCAGGAAAGTATAATGTTGGAATAACCTGCATTGGAGGGCCAACTAAGGAATCCTGGATGGATTGGGTCCCTGAGTAAAAATTACAAAGATTGTTAAACAAATCAGCACAATATATAGCATATTCTTATTTCTGTCGGTGAAGAATTTGGCCAGGACTAGTGTTAGTAATATGCTTCATCAATGTTGGTCTGTAAGATTGAATATCTTGTCCAAGTCACAACTTTCTGATTTAACATGACAGGAATTTTCAAAATATCCCACAGTTCTTCTCTTCTTTAAATTATAATAATGAAGAAGAATCTATGAGGGTCACTTCTATGATTGAAGCACTTGACATGATTAGGATAGCAAAAGCAAATAAGGCATAGAGTAGTGGAATAGGATAACTCTGCCTGATCCTTAAAATAATTTCCAAAAGCAATTTTTTAAAACAACATCAAAATAGTAATCTCAGTTTTTAAGGAGATGAGGTCATGGTTACTGCTAGTTTTTGAACTTTTTTAAAAAATAAAATTTTATCACTTTTAATATAATAGCAGAAGAAAAGAAAAAACAAAAAGAACAAAACACAAAAATACATTATAAAAACATAACTTAATAATGAGTTAAAAGAATACAACAGAAAAAAAATAAGTACATGTTACAGTAACAATTACAATTCTACATATAATTATTTAATGCAAACATTAAGCAATTGATTGTATGTATATATTTCTAATATCCTAATATTACTATCATGCTGTCAAAGTTTGGAGCTTTGACAGTTGTAATCTGAGTGAGGTTGGATGATTGTAAAGAATAAAGTCCAGAGAGTGGATGCAAACTGAGAAAGCATATAATGGGCTCACATTATGGGTCTTTCCAATATGCAGTGAGCTTAGATTCTGAGCTGTTCTTCTCCATGAATGGTTTCATGAGAGGAGGTTTAGATATACTGTACAAGAAAGCTCATTTGTCATTGCTAATGGTTGTATTTATTATAAAGAAGCTTCTGATAATGATCCATTTGTATTTCAAAACTACTGAAGTTACAGGCTAACTTTATCTTTATGTAAATTGCATGGAATCACACTACAAAATGTGTGAGTGAAAACTCCATTTGTATATATAAACATACACATACACATGCAGACATACTAGACAAATGAAAACCCACTGGGTTTTTCTTTGTCAAAATTTATTTACCTAAAGAGGTAAGTAGAATGACTTGGTAAAGGTTCCCCTTG
>JANHZU010000605.1:6488-32218 GCA_032468055.1 Acrochordus granulatus
GGCCTCTCTCATCTTTTTAAGTGGGAGAACTTGCACAATTGGTGGCTGACTAAATACTTTTTTGCCCCACTGTACATAAATATATATAATTCAAAATGTGATCTGTCCTTAAATTAGATGAATAGAACCCAGTTAAATAAATGATTAAAAATTTTTATATTTTTCATTGATTTATTTAGGAAAATCATCCAAAGCTATATATTTGTACTTGAAAAAAATAATGTGAATCTTTAGGTTTATCAGTTCATTTGAAGGTAAAATTGGGTATTTTAATCAATAGGATGATAAATATGTACAAGTGTGAGGAGTCATTCCTTATTTAAAAAACAGAATTCTGAATTTTCACTATCGAAGTTTGATCTTCAGAACACAGGTATGTGGAAATGTGTCACAGCTTGTGATTTCTCAAGACTTCCAAAAAATGGTGCCCATCTGGCTGGAAAAGGTTACAAACCATTTCCAAAGACTCTGCACTCCACCAGCCAGTGATTCCACTGTCAGGCAAATCATGTACAAATTGAATCAATTCAGCCATTCAACAATTCAGTTATTGTTGCCTTCCTTAGGATTGGTTGAACAATCAAGAACTTATCAAAAGCAAGATGTGTGTAACACTCTAGGAGGTCTTAAAGAAGCCCAGCATAATGTCTGAAGAATTTAAGGCCTCTCTTGCATTGGCAAATGTCAGTGTTCATGAGATCATTACACAGGGAAATTCTAACCAATAATGGTATACATGGCAGGATTGCAAGGAGAAAGCTACTACTCTCCAAAAAGAACATTGCTGCCCATCTACAAGTTGTGAAAGACCAAGTGGATAAGCCAGAAGGCTACTGGAATAATGTTCTGTGGGTGGATGATATCAAAATAGAACCCTAACTCTAACCTTATTTTTCTAAATAAATTACATATAATAAACACATAGAAAATGTAAATAACATTTGTAAATAAACTACTTAGTTATTTAGTGATTGTTTCTTTGGGCCCCTTTGAATCAATCTTAACTCTTGACTACCTGGACAAGTCTTTTTAGTTTCCTTGGCAACTTTTTTCAGAAGTGATTTGCCATTGCCTTCTTCCTAGGGCTGAGAGAGTTTGACAAGACCAAAGTCATCCTACTGTCTTGCTAACTAAGGTAAAGTACAACTCATGGTCTTCTGTTTATAACTGGTAAGCCACCAAGAGTCACTTTTTGAGTTCAATGGCATATAAATTTGACAAATAAATATAGTCTAACGCCTTTAGCCATTACACCAAACCGGCTCTCTCTATTTTTACTAAACATTTATTTTCAGCCATTTTAAATCTGTGTCTTTCCCATTTCCATTTATTACAAGCAATCTCAGAACTGAATAGGTTGGCATTATCTTGATTTACAAACTTGGTTATTTCAAAAGAGTTAAATCAATGTAAATTCAAATATTATTGTTTTTTAAAATTTCTAATATAAATCTTACAATACATTATTTAATAAATAATTTTTTAAAATGTATGATTAGCCATTGTTATTTGGAAACAAGATTTCACTAGGTCTTTATACTGAAATGTAGAATTTATGTATGGATATAAAAAGTCAGTCAATTTATTTATCTATCCCTTCCCCACATCCCATATTGCTTCAGAGTCTCTACTGATATGATGTTCACAGGCTTGTATGAGGAGACAGTTTTGTTACATTATTTATTTCAACATCTAGGAATACATGCATGTGACTATGTTTTTACATACAAAGACCTGTAATACATGCATATGTGTATACTGACACAGTTTCTATTCATTTTAGTTCATTTTTAAAAAAACATATATTCTTAAATTATGTTTATTCAGCAAGGATTTATTCAGTAAAGGTATAAAAGTATGCTTTTATTCATATATGCTTCTATGTAAGAGTATGCTGCAGTAAAATAATAGACCTGGCAATAGGCGTTGAAATGGATTTGAATAAATTTAGTTTTTTGTCTATTTAAAAGAGGATAAAATTTTAAAGCTTATAATTAAATTTAATTCATAGCTGAAATATCAACATTCTGTGACAATGGATTACAGAACTGGCCTTAATTGATGCTGCAAATCTCAGATCCAGATATGTTATTGGCCATGCATGGTTAGACACATAAGGAATTTGACTCTGATACAGCAGCTTTCAGTTTATTTGTATAGATACTTCCAGACCTAATCTAATAATCATTTATAATAGATTATTGTGACATCTTCAGTTTCTTAAGACTTCTAAACGCTTGTATGACTTTCACAGAATCAATGCTTATACGTCAGTTCAAAAAGTTCAGAAGTTAGAAAACTTTCAAATAATTTGAATTTTATTGTTGTTCCATCAATTTCAGAATGATGTATCTACCAATTATATATGTTTACTGTTTCTTACTTGTATAAGCTTTTCACATTTCTTCACTATCTCTCTCTCCCTCTACTCAGGGTGTCCAAACTTGGCAACTTTAAGATATGTAGACTTCAAGCACCAGAACTCCTCAGCCAGGCTGGACATACCTGCTCTACATAATCATTGTGAGGAACTGACCAATTCAATTTCAAGGTAACATGATTTACAAAATTTATACAGGCAAACACAAGAGAAATATCATTATCCAAATGGAAATCTGCTTTTGTGACTTGAAAATTCACAATATTAAGTCAGATCAGGCTTCAGTTTCTCCTAAATATGTTTAGTCCTATTGATTTCAGTAAATTAGGTTTACCTGGATTACTAAAAATTATGTCAGCACAATAATAATTGTTGGAATAGCATGTACCTTATCTCCTCAATCTGCTCAGGAAAATACCAGAAACTTCTGCATCCATTACAGGACACCCATAATCCTTCAGCCATAAGAAGAGTAAAAGAAATTCTATCTAAATGGAAGTATTCTTGTTTCATGTTGGATGCTACCCAATCATGAATAAACTATTAATAACAAATGCATACAACCTGCTGATTTCAATAAGTATACTCAGATTAAACCAGTTTCCACCAGAATGGATTAAAATGCAATATAATCAGAGTTTACCAAAAACAACATAAAGTGAGAATATATAAAAGCTGTTAGAAAATACAGTTAAGTTAAAAGATCTGATTTCTAACCTCTTTATTATTTTAAAATAAGGCTTCACATTAAACCTCATTGTCAAGATTCACAAAATTCTTCATCACTCAGTTCTTTAATGAGTTAGACCTCATTCACACGCTGTCACTAAATTTCTTCATTCTTATGGCTTTTTTCCAGTTCATTAATTCTCATGGGCTGCTTCTTTCTATTGGAGTAGGAAGATCAAATACTACAAACTGAGTGTGGGAAGCAATTTATGTGCTTGAGCTGCGCTGGATGATTCCAAGACTCCCCCTCACAGCATGTCTTTGCTTTTATTTTTCACTTTTTAATATAATTAGTCAGAAATCTCCTGTCTGGTGATGGGTACATATTCACTGTTAGATTTTATTTTTTAGGAACAACTTCCCCCAATATCTGTGTATCTATGTATCTATTTAACTTTAATTTTAAAATATACTGATAAAGTATACAGCCTGCATAGCAACAGTCAGATATAGTGATGTTGCAGGTCTCAACATCAGCCCTAGTGTCACCACTGCCACTCAGAAATGCCATCTTATGCCATTCCCTCAGGCATGTGATTGCTAGCACTCCTGAGAATTTGCCATGCCCTGCTTACCTTCAGGCATTTTTATTCTGCTGTTCAAAGCCTATATGGTGTATATAATGCAGCTTCCAGTCCACAAGGCCTTCTTTCCCAAAACCACATTCAAGCCACTTCTTGGGGAGTGCTGGGCATCAAGAGCCACTGCACACTGCTTACTATCAGGCATTTTTCTTCTGCTGCTGAGAGGTCTGCATAGTCTATCCGATGCTTTGGAAGAGTTCTGTCGCCCTGCTAGAACTGGCATCAAGGCGGCTTGGAGAAAGAAGGCCTGGTGTGATGGGAAACTATGTCAGATGAGCCATACAGGCCTTTCAACAGTAGGAGAAAAACGCTGAAGGTAAATTGCATGCAACAGATCTTTAGGAGCATTGGGCAATGCAGACAACTCTGCTATTCTCCAAGGCTTGTGTGCCTTGCACAATGGCACAATTATTCCCACTACATGCTGCTTACTTTCAGATATTTTTCTCCTATTGTTGAGAGACCTGCAAGGTTTTTGCTTTGGATGGCTTCCAATGGCCCACTAGAACTGGCTCCAAGGCAGCTTCAGAAAAGAATGCCTATTAGTAACCAGAAGCTGTACCAGATAAGCCACACAGGCCAGTCAACAGCAGGAGAAAAATGCCTGAAGATAAGCAATACTGACAGATCCTCAGAATGCTGGGCAATGGCACAATCACATCATTCCCAGAAGGTCACATTCCTTGAAGAATGGCATAAGGCAACATTTTTGAATGGCAACAGCAGCACTAGGTTGATATCAAGAAGTGGGGTGGTGGCAGGTGTCTGAGACTGTCCGAAGCCCTGTGTCTCTACTTCAGGCTAGGCCCAGTACTGTGGCCAAGTGCTGTTGTGCAGAATGGCCTAAGTCAGGAAAGTGATAGGCATGTATGGAGTATTAGGAAGCATTCGTCGTGGCAGTGGCAGCATTAGGGCTGAAGTTGAGACCTGGGATGGTGGCAGCTGGCTGAGACTACTGAAGGCCCCAGAACTCTACTTCAAGCCTAAGCCAGTACTTCTGCCAGTGTGTGCCACATTGCAGGTCTAAGCTGAGCAAACTTCAGCTTTGCACCACACTGCAGGAACCCCCAGCTTGTGCGTGGCCTGCACTGCACTTCCCAGAGCCTCCCCCACTCAAGGCACAGCCCCAGACAGCCCACATCACACACATTGATCTGTGCAATCACTTAATCACCACAGCTGTGAGTGCCGAGGTTGTGATCATTAAGTGAAGTGCTCAAGTGGGTATCTTGCTTAATAACAGTAATGACTTAATGACAGTAATGACTTACAACCGAGATTCCCATTTTAACTGTGGAGGTAAGTCAAGGACTTATAAATATGTATTTATAAATATTAATATTTTTAAATATTTTAATATTTATTAAATATTTAATATTTATTAATATTTTTAAATATTAATATTTTAATATTTTATTAAATATGTATTTATTTCTGGTTCCATTGCAGTATAGCTGAAATTGCTGTAAAAATAGGATGCATGTATAGCCTTTTAGGATATTAAAAGGAATTCTTGTGTCATTCATTCTCTGGATCTTTAAGCACCAAGTCCTGAAGGGGAAGTGCTAGTCCAGACTCAATGAGCAGAGATGAACTGGACAAGAACATTGTCATTTTTTTTTTCTCTTTCGCACTGAAGCTGGCATGGAAAGCTCCAGGGTATGACAGCTCTCCTGAAAGATAATAATTCAGAGAAATTTTGGGATGCTTGGAAACCGTTCTGGGACTTTCTGCTGAAGAAATTTACAAAGAAATTTTTGTAGACAGACTAGATGACTAAGGATTAAAATTAAAATCTATATAATTATAAGAAATATTGTGTAAAATGTGATCAAAAGTATTAAATAATTGATAAATTAAATAATCAAGATATTGATATGTTAATGAGTAGGTTGATAGAAGGAGATGGGTAATAGGACTAAAAAGTGAAGAAAAGTATGTAACATAACATTTTGCCAATCTATTATCTCAGACATAGTATGATAGCATACTTAGGACAAGGGGCAAAACATAATTATTCAATTCTTGTAAAAGAATTGTGACCATCATCTGACCCCTGTTGTTATCATATAGTGTAGTTAGGGTGGTTTGATCCAATATATTTCTTCAGTGCTCAATTTCCTCTTCAGGAAAGTAAATTTTAAATGGTGGATGGAAGGAACAACAGCTTCAGTATATTTTTTTTCTCTCATATTTCATTATGAATGTATGCATATATGTATTTCAGACATTATGCACTTAATGTATAATTTTCCTTGTCCTCCCCAAAATTAGAAAAGCCCCCCATCCCCATTACATCACAGCATCCTTGCTACGCCTTCTGTAACTTCATCAAAACATATGAAATTTGCACATGAAAATATTTGCAATTAATAACTGCAAATATTTCTCTTTTTAAATACTACTATACTTTCCTGAATAAAGTGATCACATTAAATGTTATTATTTTATTATTGATTGATCTATCAAATTTAGATCCCACCCACCTCACTCTCAGAGTGACTCTGGGAGGTTTACAGATAAATTATCTTTTTTTTTCCTTATAAGGTGAAGAAGATGTCTCTTCAGTTATTAGAACCAAATCCAAACTATTCTTTTTCCAATGAATATAAAAGCCACTTATGGAAAATCAATAAAAGTTAGAATAGTCTTTTATCATTAAGCTCTACACCATATTATATCTTTATTAGAGGTCTTCAGAGCAACATTTTTTACTTTTTTAAAATTTTTGCTTTTACTGATTAAAAACAGAAGAATAAAATAACAATCAACCCAACTGCTAAATGAGTCTATGTTTTTTTATATCACGTCCAAATAACTTTCATCTTTGTCCCATTAGTACTTTCTAGCAACTTCACAGCATCACCCAAGCATAGTACCCAAGTACAATTAATATAACATAAAACCTACCCTCATGACTGTTATTTTGGCACATTAGTGATTAGGTGATTCTCAATCTCCTATATTTTATAAAACATAATTTTGCTTCACTTGCCCACATCCTTCTTTATTACTCTTACATGGAAGCTCTGCTTCCTAAGGATGTATATCTGAAATGGGAGTCGGTGTCCCTCCATCTACTGGCTACCTACAATTTCCAGAATCCCTTATTATAATTTATGCTCACTGTTGTGATTCAGCACATTTAGAATACTACATATTCTCTATCCATAATTTATTGAGTGCAATTCACTTAAAATAATGTACACAATGTTTGTATTGAAAATGCACAATAACATATTAATGTAGGAAATGAAGAAACTGAGAACATGCCTCACACTCAGCTCCAAAGATTTCATCATTCAGCTTAAACATTCTGTCCTAAACAGCAACTAGAGATAACTTTCATAAAAATAAATAAATAAATAGTGAGCTGTGAAACTCATGGGACTCATAAGAATTTAAATGTTCTCCCTGAGCTTCTATGGAAAGGAAAACAGCCTTGTGGTTACAAAACCTGGCTCTTCCAGCATACTTTGGTTACTTAGCATCTCTCCTGCTTCTCTTAAGTTGATCTTCCTCCCTGTATTTCTTATAGAGCAGTAATATACTAGGCAGTTTCTTACGCCCAGGGTGATGAATTGACCTTGACTACAATTTTGGGGGATGGTATAATCAAAGGAATTATAAAAACATATTTGAAAGACCACATTACTCCAGATGAGCTTTTCTGAGATTTCATCAAGGGAAAGCCTTTTGGGAATATAAGACAGGAGAAAAGGAAGATCAAGGTTCTTCCTTCTCTAGTTCTACATTGGAAATGTATACAATCATTTTCTTTCAATTATGTTTGCTCATTTATAAAATCTGACAGGATGGGCATGCCATCTTCTAGGACCTTGAAGGTGTGCTTTCTCTGGAAAAGCATTGTCCCGAAGGTCTGTTTTGCCCCAGCACTGCAGAACTTCAAGAAACCACTAAAAATTTGGGTTTTCAAACAGATATTAGTTTGGAGTGATTTGTGAATCACTAGAATCATTGCTATTGGAATGTTTTTGTATCCTCTAACAATTTGTCATTGTATTTGATCCTGTATTGCTTTTATTAACTGAACTTTTTAAGCCATTCTATGTCCTTGAGTTGTTTCAAATAGGTGATCTAATAAATTGAATAATTAAAAATAAATAACTTGATTTATGGTTATGAATTCTGAATGCTATTTTTGGTGAAAAGATGGGATATAAAATTAACAAAGAATTATATCACCAGAATTGAAAAGGTATCAGGAGCAGGATAACAGGGTTCTTGCATTTTCTTCCACATAAATTTTAATATGGAAAGGCTGTTTCTTCTCATTGCCTTTTCCCTCTCAATAGGATGAGATGATGATATTATCCTGACAATGGCTCATACATTAGCACCTCTGCTCTAGAAATACAAGTCCCATACAAAGGCCATTATGCAAGATTCCTTTATTTTCTTAAAAGCTATAGTAATATAGTTCTATGTGTTAGGTGTTTACTGATATGAACAAGGGGAGATAAATATTCTCTGTCACTAGGAATAGAACAGTAAAGTTCACATTTAATAAAAATAGCTTAAATAAGAATCCAAACTCCTTTATAGGCAGTAATCTATCCCCATGGCTCTTTATGTAACTTATATTTAGGTTCTTATTATTTTTTCCTCTCTCAATTTTTCTCCTTCTCTTATTCTTTTTTCTACTATCTTAACCATGATTTCACTTTGCTTAAAGGAAAATCTCTTAGAACATTCCTTTTCTTTTTTGGCTAAGTATAAATTGGGTTCTGATATATCACCTTCATTCAAGAGGTAATAAGAGAATAAGAACAGCTAAGTAAAAAAAGTGCTTAAATAAGATCCCAAAATAATAAGCACAACAGTTTTTACATATGAATGGGTATTTGTTGATGGCTGACTATGGTTGAAAAATAGATCTGAATTCAGATGAAGCAAAAGTATTGAGTTGAAGAATTATTGTAACATAAGCACTGAAACTGAGACTGACACTCCCAGCACTACTGGAACTAATTCATTCTTGATATTTCATATTATGCATTATTTTTACTTTCATAAATTTAAAATGTTCTAGTAGTAAATAATATTGTTTAAGCCTCTATTTTGTATCAATATTGCACTTTTTATTGTATACTTGAATCAGTTTATCTAACTTATTCTTTTGGATTTGCACTTGAGAAAAGAATTAAGTATTCAGATAGTACTCCATGAATCAATAAATGGCAGAGAAGAAGCTAATCAATACCGCAACTGATAGAATCACCAGTTAGGAAAAGATTAGAAAGAATTAAATTTTACTATTTCCACTAGCTTTTAGGAGTATAACTGAAGTGCTAGTTCAAATTATATACATTTTGATACAATTTTTAATTGATCATAAGCAATCATTTTTCGTCAATGTTAAATATTATTGTCAGAAAGCTAGTTTGGTGTGGTGGTTAAGGCATCTTGCTAGAAACCAGGAGACTGAGAGTTCCAGGCCTGCTTTAGTCATGAAGTGACCTTGGACCAACTACTCTCTCTCAGTCCAAGCATCTGCCAGAAGTCAAGATTGACTTGAAGAAGAGAGAGAGATGGAGATAGAGATGTCATTTTACAGCTATGCTTTGCTATTAATACTGGTTCGCAAGTAATGTTCGGACTCAGTTAAATATCTGCTTTTGATCATTTGTAATCTTCATCATTTGTGACCTAATTGACCAAAAGACTAAGAACTATAATTCAATTAAACTAAACTAAACTAGAAGCTTTCTCAATGGGCTGCTTTGTTGATGGAACTTCTCTTTTAAAAATCTTGTCTGGTAGGTATTTCAACCTCAAACAAAGGCCCTTTTCTTTTCCCATGAATATTATTGTCTGTGTTGATTTTCCCATGAATTTTTTTGTCTATGTTGATTTTCCCATGAATTTTTTTGTCTATGTTGATTTTCCCATTAATTTTATTTTTATGTTGATTTGCATTTATATTTATTTCTGTTACTTCCTTCTATGCTCCTTTTATATCATATGTTTTAAAATGTTTGCTTTCTTTGTATTTGTTTCAACATAATTTTAAGTGTTATCATCTGCCCTGGACCTTTATGACAAGCAGAGTAGATTTATTTAAAGAAATAAGTACAATTAATTTCCAGTATGATGTAGTAGTTAGAAAAGTTAGTCCTGGAATGAAAGACCGAAGTTCTAGTCCCTACTGAGACACAGAAGCACACTGGATGACTCTGAGCTAGTCTCAGCCCACTTTTGTAAAGAAAAAGTAGAAGGGAAGACCACTATGTATAAATCTAAGACATAAATAATTTGAATTACATTTGGAAATTCTGCTAATTTACTATAATGGTGTTCTAAAATGTGTGATATTTAATCTGTGATGGCTGTTTTTCTCCTGCATCTCTAGTTATGCCATATTTTACAGAGTCAGATAGGAAATGGGTTGAATTTGCCCTAAAATAAGAATGAATGAATGGAGTGGAAAGTTATTTGTACTAATACTGCAGTGCATTCATGCTGAAGCAACTTAATTATGAGATTGCACACACATTATACTATCTGTAATAAAGGCTAGACAAAGTTCATATCAATATTTGAATGAAATTTTGAGCACTGTGCTTTAAAGTTGAACATTACTCTGTGTTATTTAGAGTTCAGAATTAATCTCAAAATCGTTATAAAATGTTTGTATGAAAATGTGAAGGGAAAAATTTAATACAAAATATTAATGATTCTACAGCGAAAAGAAACAATACAATTCTTAAAACATGAATATTTTTCTATGTAGTTTTGTATGTATTTGAATATATTTAAAAACAGAAAGAAGGATATGCATATTATAAAACATGACAGGTCTGCAAGCAGTTTTAGCTTGCATGGCTGATTTTTACAGTGAATAATCTTCTGTGTCATGTTGACCTTGGCAGTATTATGGAGATCATATTAGTACAGATTTGAAATGTTCTTGAGCAATTTCAGAAATATATTTGACTAAAACTAAAAAATTCCGTAGGCATGTACTTTTCTTGTCAAGGGTTCCATTTACCAAGCAAGTTTTAGGTGCATTAAGAAAATATCTGACATAGTTAAGATTGAACACAGCCATTCTTTTTCAGCTTGTTGAAGCAAAAAGTAATAGGGATAAGAACATTTTTAAATGATTTGGGGTGATTTGGAATAATGCTTCAAACTTTACATGAGAACAATGTCTCTTTTTTATTTATTAAAAAACTTATCTTTGAGCAGGCTTCTGGGCAAGAAAAAAAGAAGAGATGAAATGGCCTTAAAGGTAACTCTTACAGCAGCAGCCTTTTTTTTTTCAGGTTTGCAGGGAACCTTGAATTGAACCAGCCTATTTTAATTAATAGCAAAGAGGTGCTGCACTCACACAAGGATTGAAACAGTTATTCCAACTAATTTTCAAATTCCCTAAAAAGTAATCAGCTAGATTTGAACATTTTGTCTAACATTAGCATTACCCATCCTACGATTCTATAAAATAAACTGTATTTTAAAAGACGTTTAAAATTAATAATCCTCATCTTGGATTCATCACTGAATCCTCCTTTCTCTCATACCTGGGGGATATCTACAGCAGGAACCTATGTTAATAGACTCCTGGAAGCAAGGTAATGACAATAAACAGTTTCTATTCACTGCCCAGTGATTAAATCTGTAGTGCTTTGGCTGAAAATCATTTAAATGGAATATTTCCTATCATCCATGCTGCTCTTCAAGATGAGCAAGCTAAAAACTAGAACATCTATAAGACTCCCTACCCCCCAATATCCTAATTTCTGGCAGGAAAGCAATTATGACAGTCTTACAATTGACAGACAAGAGCACACGAGGGGGTACCGTAAAGTTAATTATCACAATGAAAAGAATGAGATAAAAAATTAAATTTGGTGTCTTGAACTTAAGTCTTCTCCACACAGTTGCCCTGCAGAGTCATACATTTTTGCCAATGTTTCTTGACCTTCCACAACCCATCATTATAGAAGTCATGCCACTGTTCCATTTCCAGAATGACATCATCTGTGCTATCAAATCACTGACTTCACAGCGACTTCTTCATTTCAGGGAAGAGAAAGAAGTCCCTGGGTACGAGAGCAGGTGAACAGAGGGGATGGGGCAAAATGTTATAGCCACACCTGTTGGCATCATTGGGCAGAATGAGCAGAGGCATTTCAGCTAGGAGATGGATGCCTTTGCTGATCATATCACAACATTTTTCCTTCATTACATATTGCAATTTCTGCAGAAGGTTGAGGTAGTAGGCACTGGGATGGTCTGATCCTACAAAAGGTAATTGGTTAGGATTATACCACAGCAGTCCCCAAAAACAGACGGCATGACCTTCTCTGAGAAGATCTATGGGGTTGCAAAAAGTCAGATGTGACTTAGCAACTAAAACATGACCTTCTCTGCAAATTTATGCACCTTTGCCTTTTTGGGGAGGGGAGAAGAAGTGTCTCCACTTCTTGCTTATCTATTTGGTCTCCAGATTGTACAGGTAGATCCAGCTTTTATCCATAATTATGAGACATGCAAAGAAATCCTCTTCATTCTGCTCCAACAGAATTAACATCTGCTTCAAATGTTCACATCAAATTTGCTTGTGAAATGGAGGCAGCAAGCCGGCAATCCATCGTGCTGACACTTTAGACATGTGTAGTTGCTCATGTATAATTTCCCACACACTTCCATAACTGAGACCAACTTCATTCATGATCACTTCCATGGTTATTCGTCTGTCTTCAAGGACAAGAGCCTCCACTTTCTTCACAATGTAAACATCATCTGTGATTGAGGATCTCCCGGCTCAAGGCTCATCTGTGACATGTGTCCAGCATGAAAGTTCCTTTTCCACATCACAACAGTGTCATATGATGTATTTTCATCCCTAGCTACCATTTCATCATGGATTTGGCAGGCACTGTTACCCTTCAAATGGAGGAAGTGAGAATACTGTGGGCTTCAATTTTGTCTATCATGCACGTTACATCTATTGGCTTCTGAAACTAAACAAGCTGGCATAAGTAGCTGTAATCACAACATCAGGCATCTAAGATTTCATTATTATGCTAATGAAATTATATCCAGATATCTCAATAAGTTTATGGTGATAATTAAAACTTTGTGATACCTCCTTGTATATCAGATACTTGCAGGAAGGAGCGTATACAGAAAGAAACAGCTGTTTTGTAAATGAGATGACTCTTCTATCTACCTCCAACCAAAACCAAAAAAGGGAGGGAGGAAAATGTATCATGACTTTATACTTCCAGGATATGAAAATTAGCATTTGACAAAATCTGTTTTTCTGTACATTAGTTAAAGATCATTTAGTTCTGTCATATCATCAAATCTTATATGGTCAAAGACCAGCATAAGAAGGATGGGTTTTTTAAAAAGCGTAGAAAATACATCCACATCTAAAAATAATAATCATAAAATGCTAGAAAGCATAAAACAGAAGAATAAAAACTTCATATATTTTATAAAAAATATAAAAACAAAAGTCTAAAACGAATCTGAAAGAAGGGGTAGGAGTATTAGATGGGTATAGAGAGTAAAATAGTTAATATTTTAAAAAAGGTAAAAGTTTCCCCTTTCAGTTGTGTCTGACTCTGGGGGGCAGAGCTCATCTCCATTTCATAGTCCAAGAGTCTGTGGTATCCAAAGATGCTTCCATGGTCATGTAACTGGCATGATTATATGCCAAGGCACAGGGAACACTGTTAACATGCCACAATTTAGGCAGTATCCTATTTATCTACTTTTGCATGATTTGAACTGCTAAGTTGGCAGGAGCTGGGGCAAATAATGGGAGCTCACTCCATCATGTGGCAGTGCTTGGGTCTTGAACTTGAGCTGCCAACAAGCCCAGTGCCTTACTGGCTCGGTCACCCCAAGTGTTAGTATATGGCAGACTGTATTTATCACAGTATAGTGCACTCTAAAATGCCAAACTAGATGGTCACTAAAAATCGTTTATGGCATACGATTTAGAGTATTGTGCAGACAATGGCAACACGATCTGTTGTTGCTGGTGAGCATCTGAAAGCAGCAGGGAGGTGTAGAATTGTTCTGTAAGCCCTAGATATTTATTCAACAATGGTGAGATGAGGCTAGTATGAATGTCTCTGTATACAGAGGAGTCAATGCTTTCTTATTTCTGTATGTCCAAAGTCACAGGGGCATTCTCTCTCCTGATAGGGAATCTTCCTGTATCTGTTTTAAGTGCTTGAGGGGATAGGAGAGCATGATATTGTGCCAGAGTAAAGGCTTCTAGTGGTTTGATACTTTGTGATTAGTTAGGTTTGCCATAGCAGAGGCCGAGTATCTGTTGGATTCACTGGTAATAAAGTTTGGGGAACATCCAGTTGACATCTTTGTTTGCTACACACTCTTTAAAGAGTATTGGGGCCTGATCTCATCCCATGCTAAATACAACACCTAGAGAGAAGCCCAAAGATGAGATTTTAATTGCCACTGCTTTTTCCCAGGGGGACTGAAAATCATCCCTCATATTTAAATTTTCCCAGGTGTACTGAAAATAATCCCTCATATTTAATTCAATGCCAAGAGGAAAAAAGGATAGTCTGACCCAACAGTTGAGTATAGTCACCTACATTTTAGCCTCCACTTTCATGAGGCCTCTCTCTAATCTCAGGGTGCCATTAGCGATATAGTTTGAAGTGTGCAAATGTGAATAGATGAATAGATTCCCCTTCTGGGGGAAGCTGGCCAGCAGCGAGGGGAGCACGAAGTCAGCACAGGACCTGCCTGAGCTCAAGGATGGAGCAGTTGCTGCAGAGGAAGCCCCCAGATGTGAACACCACCAGTCTGCCAAGAGTCCATTAGGAGATTGGCAGCATATAAATATGACAAATAAATATGTATTTTAGGTGTAGCTTTAAACATGATACTCAATGGCTGAGGTAAAACTAGAATCCAAGCTGATGGTATAAAGTTTTTTGCCATTTTATGCTGCATTATTGTGATCATTAGTTCTTCTGCTCCTAACTAAAACAATAGCTACTACACTGCAAGAATGGGCAATGCCACTTTGACCTTGATTAACAAATATCTATTCAAAAGTATACACTGTTATAAACATAAGCAAATAGAAGTTAAAGATGGTTGTAAGCCATGAATTCTTGAACAGTCATCACTATGACTCTTGAAATTATGCAAAATCAGTATACCATTTTAGGTAATTTATAATACCCCAGACAGCTATATAGCACTGCAGTATGTCAAAGTTATTATTTTCTTTTCTTTCTATTCTAGCATGATGTGCATATCACTGAACCACCCATAGTCACTGGGACTAGGGCAGCATATCAATTTAATAGATTAATTAATTAACCTTGGGGACTGACTAACAAAGCACGTAAGTAAAAGGATGTATGTGTTATGTATTCAAGCTAAATTATTATATTCAAGACACCTAATCAATGAGTTCTTATACTAAAAGTACTTTATAAATTGTTATAATTTATATATAGCATATATATATAAATTATACAAAAAACATGATAGGCAGAGCTAACTTCTGTGTCTCCCAAATTGGTAATTGATATTAGGTTATAAATAGGTCATTATTACAAATGGTACCAAATTATCTTGTTTAACTACAATAAATCCTGGATTGCAATTTTCTTTTTTTGACACTTGTCTGAAATTAGCAGATTTTATTTTACTCAATTATAATCAACTAGACCACTCTTGAGGAACAGCCATAAGATGTACTTTGTACTTTCTTCTTTCCCACCACCAACAAAAACCTGTTCCATTTTCTTTTATTCCACCTTTATTATTTTTATAAATAACTCAAGGCAATGAACATACCTAATATTCCTTCCTCCTATTTTCCCAGAAACAGCCACTCTGTGAGATGAGTTGGGCTGAGAGAAAGTGAATGGCCCAAGATTACCCAGCTAGCTTTCATGGCTGAAGAACGACTAGAACTCAGATTCCTGGTTTCTAGCCTGGTACCAGTAGCTTATCTGATTTTCTTATTTCTTCTGAACATGTTACTTTTCCCTGAACTTTTCTTCCCCCTTTTCATACCTGCTATCATGAACACTTTGAATCTGTATTCTAAAGTACTTGAGACAGGTAAATAGGTTTTTTTTTTACTAAGAACTATTATTTTGTTTAGTTTGACCCAAAGATTAGGTCTTATTTGCTTTGGTTCTCAATAGCCTAACGTCAGATCGACATGAAATGTTTCTGAATTAATCCCAGATTAATCCTCAAATGGTTTACCCTTCCAGCTCTGCTTTCAGAGATATTTCTTCAGTCTTTGACTCAATCTATATTAACATTACTAATATGTGTGTGTCTCTCTGTGTGTATATTAAAGTCTCTGCTCATATTTTATTTCACAATCTCAAAGCTGTACTTTTGTTCTTACATGTGTTGTCCTTAAAATGGGTTGTTAGCTTGGTGACAACATCAAATATGAGGTGTGGATTTTAATTGCTTTTTATTGTAGTACTGTGACAAAGAGGACCTCAGCTCTTAAATCAGCTGAGCCCTGATCATCAGTTCTCAGTGATTTTTACAGGAAAATACACCCCGCATTTGCTGTCCCAACCCCTCCTGTAACGTAACATGTGCATTATGTGTAGCAATTATTGGGCTATTAATGTTCTACATTCCTAAGATCTACAGAGTTATCAGCTAAGAGTTACATTCCGTATACATCTCTTGATTAGGACAGCAAACAAGGTCTTCTGAAACATTCCTCCCTTGGTCATCTGGTCTCTTATCTCCAGGCCCTCCCTTCTTGCTGTTCTAACAAGCAATGTAGTTATGCTGTGAGTTACATTCTACAAGAGTAATTATTTTCTTACCATTCCATCTGACCATCACGACCCTCACATTTCTCAGATTGATAATACAGACATCCAGGTATCTCTCGATATGACTCCTCACATGAGATAAAGAAAGAAGTACTTCATACTGCCTCTTTCATAATTCAGAAACCAGCTTTTTTATTTTATAAATAAATATAAGCATTAAAAAGGCAATAAACCAATAAAATCTTAATAAATTCTTCAAATCTTTGGGCAAATCACAAGCTATACAGCAATTACTTCAGAGTTAAGCAATAAATTCTTACTATCTTTTACATTTGCACTGTATTTTTCCTCCAATCTGAGAAAGTATGGGTTATTATAATTTCAGTATTATGTACATAGTTATTAATACTCCAAAAAAACCAATAAAATATTTATGAGACTTCTGAGTCATCTTAAAGCATGATAGGCCAATATTTATTTATAAAACAAATCAGCAGATATGAAGCTGGAATATTGCAGTGTTGTTGTTGTTCAGTTGTGCAATCATGTCCGACTTTTCATGACCCCATGGACTGCATTACGCCAGGTCTCCCTGTCCTGCACTGCCTCCTGGAGTCTTCCCAAGCCCACGCCCATACACCGACTATGCTATCTATCCATCTCATCCTCTGCCGTCCCCTTCTCCTCTTCCCTTCAATCCTTCCCAGCATCACAGTCTTTTCTAATTAGTCCTCCCTGCGCATTATGTGGCCAAAGTACTTGAGCTTCAACTTCAGTATCTGTCCCTCCAAACCTACCTCCTGTTAAAAAGGATTCTTGGCTTGAATTCACATTTAGCTAGGCCAATTTAGCAAGAAATGAAAGGTAACTTTCATTTCACATTTAGCAAGAAATGAAAGGTAACTTTTCCTGGATTTTGCTATAAGACACACCATTATAACACCTCACTCTTGATTATATGTTAAAAATACAGACACACAACTTTAGAAAACATTGTTTGATCATCTTTGTACTCTCTACCTTTATCTTTTTGTACTCTGTTTGATAGATCATCCCTGGCTGAACTTTTATTTTACAAGCACTGATTATTTCACTGAAATGAAGAAAATAAAAAAGCTTATGAATTTTATCAAAGCCATTTTTTCAACTACACTCTGTTACTATGAATTTAATGAACATTACTCAGTATTTACCATCTGCAAGTACAGTTTTAAGTCTCAGATTTTTGAAAACAACATGCTAATGTGTTACATCCACACAGACTCTTACACAAGTGAAAAGTTTTCAAGAGATTTTATTTCCTCTGATTTTACCAGCCTGAACAACGCACGTTATCTGAGAGTTCATCAATCCTCAGGAACATGTGTTTAGCTGTGTATGAGAGGATAACGTTATTTGCAGTGCTTTCACTTTAATCACAATTAGCTACATTTTACGGCTCTCCACCTCTTTGTAGCATCACCAACATTGCCACCAACAATTGAGATTTGGGCATAAAAGCAAACATATTCAGATTTTGGAAAAAAAATGATTAAGAAGGTTGCACCTTAGAACATGAACTACCAATAGAGATAAGAAGCAGGTATACCTGGAGTAGGTGTGGAGGGAAAGAAAACAACGAAACAGCAGTGGAAAACAGACACACATACACACACAAGCAACAGCAAACTTGGTTCTGCTGACTGATTATGAGCCATCAAGCTCATATATTTTATCCTGAGAACATGGAACTCTATATTGGTTTGTTTGGTATAGGAGGGGCCAACTTTCAGACAACTGAAAGGATTGACAGACCTGTTTCTCCAAGTCTTGGCCAAAATTGGCAACAATCAGTTTTTAGCCACAAGGAAAACAAAGCTGCTTTCTAAATCTGCCCTAATCTAAATCTTAGATTAGAAATCTAAGTAGCAGTAGATCAAATCTTGGCACTGTTTAGCCACAACACAAGCCTGTGTTAACCAATTAACAGGGCAGGCTGAAAGACCTACCAGCATAAAGAATCCCACTCAGGTACGAACCAACTGGAATGCTTCCAGTTAGGTAAAACACAGGTGAAACCAGCCCGTCTGGCAGCTGAACTTGGCTGATCAGCTAACTTACCAATTGAGACATGTCTGGCCCTGCAGAATCGTACAACAAGCCATACTAAGAGGGAATTAAATTTCACACCATGCTACTCATTGGTCTGAGAATATCTGCAAGATGGAACCACAGGTGTTCTTAAAACCCCCAAGTGTTTCCTGCTGTTGGGTAGTGACAGCTGCTTGTGTTGCTGGGATACATGTACTTACACATGAACAAGGCATTCTTTGGACAGCAGAGAAACACAGCCTCCCTCCCACCCTTAGACCACATGCTGCAACTACTCCATAGAGATGCCATGCTAAAAGGATAATCTCTTTCAGTTCTCTACTATTGGCCTTGCCTGGGGGGAATGCCTGCCTGAACAGACCAGTGTTCCACTGTTGAAAAGATATGCCTGACCACAATGTGACATGCTTAAAAAGGACAAATTTAAAAGCAACAAATTGTGGGAAAACACTCAAAAACAAGTTATAAGACATATTTTTTTTTAAAAAATCATTAACAGTTAAACTCAAAATATAGCATGTATTAAATAATACACATTTTTGATTATTCCGGAAAGACTTAATTAAAACAGAACTCAACTGTTGCTATATTCAACTGTTGCTGTTTCACTTTCATTTGGAGACATTAGATTTTTTCATGTGTTTATTCGATCATATAAAATACAGCAGGCAATTTTTTTATGGTTCTGAAAAAGCAGTAAAAGTAGTGTATAGCTAAGGAGCATTTCCATGTAAAATAGGAATGACAAGCCTTGCAGAGACTATAGCTCATCTAATATTGCCATTTCATGATTTAAGCAACACAGAGAGAGAAGGGGCAAGGATGGATACTTCCTGCACTCCAGTTTATACTTAGTAAATGAAACTTAAGTATGTAAACCAACTGTCACATGAGAATATGGATATCTGAATCTAGATATCAAAATGCTATTTTCAAATGGGATGATTTTGGCTTATGTTTAAGATGGAATTCCATGCATGAACAATTGAATTTGCAATTCTCCAGTTCACTGTGAAGAAATATAGCACATAATTCCAGTGCAGTGCAAATGATAATTCCCTTATCATTCCTAAAGCAGATTTATTTATTTTTCACATTTTTAAACCACCCATCTCCCTCAGAGGGGGACTCAGATAGTACACGATAAAATATTAAAACATAAAAATACTATAACAATTTAAAAATTAAAAGTTTCAGTACCAGAAGAAGATAATATTTGTAGAAGAGAATATTTGTAGCTCAGGGTTGAATTGTGAAATCTCTTGAGAAATATCTTTTTCTGTTGACTTTTCATTACCAAACTAGGTAACATCATCAGTGTATTTTAAAAATTTTTAAAGGAGGCAAAAATAATTAAAAATTGTTAAAATAATAAAAAGGCAATTAAAATGGTAAAAGGGAGGGTTTCAGAATAATCTTAAGGCTAGAATGGAAGCTCTAGGACGTTCTCTAGATACATTTCCCCAGTTAACCAGCTGACTGTCCTGTGAATGGGAATGATAGAAAATGAAGTCTGCCTGGAGACCAGCAAATAGAAAAGACTATCATATTATCATTATCAAAAGACTATCATATTTTGGCTTCCTACAACTGACGTTTGAATAGCACAGCTTAGTTATAAAAATCTTGGGAGGTAAAATCTAAAGCTGTCCTACTACTCCTCAGCATCTTAAAGAGGTGCATTAACCTATCTTAAAGTTTTCAAGCAGGGCTCGCCTCAAGTCAGATCGGTGGCATATGAAATTGAGAAACAAAATTCAGTATAGTGAATTAAACCCTGTTTTCTTTCCCTCAGTTTATTATATATCTACTGTCAGGAGAGAGAAAGTGCCATTTTTACAGATTTACACAAATATTCAGAATTGGCAGAATTTATGAACTTCATAAAAATACCCTAGTTTTACTTCTTCCAAATAGAGACAGCAGTTGCTTAGCAATCACAACCAGGGCTGGCAACTCCATTGATAAGTGCTACAATCATTAAATGAAACATCACATGACCATAACTTACAATTTTACTTCCCCCTTCTCTATTTTAAAGTCTACTTGTTGCAAATCAGTTGCAAAGCACACAACTAGCAATCACCTGACTGTGAGATGCTGCAAGTTGCCAGCTGCAAAGTGCCCAAATAGTGATCACGACTGTGGGATGCTGAGATGGTCATAAATGTGAAGATGGGTCGCAAAGCTACCTTTTTACACAACTGTGTCATAGTCATTAAATGAGGCAGACAGTAATCAAGGACTACTTAAACTTCACTGCACTATTTGTAGTGTTGAATTAAAAGCAGTTTTTGGAATGTAAAGAAACTTATATTCAGTTAATAGAAATCTATTTAGAGTTATTGTGACTTAACACACATAATATTAGTTTTTCAGATTTTTCCAAAATAACTAGCATCAGCATACCAACTGCTTTTGTTTTTTTAAAAATAAAAACTAACAGTCCTCCCACTCTCACTGAAGGAGTGCATACAAGCTTGTGAATTAAACACTGCCTTTTGCTTGTTTATTTAAAAACAATACTATATCCAAATCATAATAGCTGCTATGTGCCTCCGCAGAGAGAACATATTGCCAAAGAGGAAAAAACTTTCCATTTTAAAAATTATAAACAAAAATTATGAGTTCTAAACGGCCATCTGGAACTCAGCAAACCATCTGTAAGCTTAAAACATGAACATATCAAAAATCTGTTGTCTTAGAGGTGACATAAGCCCAGCACAAGATGTTGATGAGTCATTAAATTTGTATACCATCAACTCCCAATAGCTCTGGGAGACTTATCAGATACTTTTTTTGTTCCATGGTGTGTTCCAAACCAAAAAATGTATGATTATGGACAAACTGCATTCAGTAAGGTCAATGTCCCATATCTTCCATCACTCAATTCACATGAATCAGCAATGGAATATGTACTTCTTTTCTCTTAAATCTCATTCAAGTCCCACAACATACCTTGTTAAATTGGAAAAGGTCGCGCTTGAGCCTCTCTCGTATAGTATCATGTCCAGGCCTCAAAAATCTTCTCATTTTCTTCTTTAATCACGAGGCACCAAAAGCTGTGGAGAAAGATAAGTACTTGTAAGGACACTTGGATATCAGCTTTATACAATATACCTGGATACAAACAGAACAGAAAATTCCAGTATTGTAGAAGACAATATCTGTAGCTCAGGATGGAACTACTGCAAACATTTCATTACCCAAATAGGTGATGAGATATCTACATGCAAGCAACTGAGCTCAAAGAGCACCAAAAACTCCACAGAATTGACAGTAGGTATCTACCACAAAAGAGGACATTGCACCATGCATCAGAGAATAGGTAAAGATCTTGAACAGATTATTAAAAGGATCTCCAATATTCCAGAATGGTAGTACTGATTAGTTATCTCCTGTCACAGTATACTCATGTTTATTGAATATGGGAGAAGGAAAAATAGGGAACTTAGCCTTCCCGTAAGTGTAACAAAAGTTTTTCTAGTTATTGGTTAATTAAATAAACATCATAAAATAATGTTACATGTGCAAGTATACATTTTATGTGTTATGTTAATTAAGAGGATATTTCTTCTTTGTCATATAATCATTACTCAGCAATATAATCTAAAATACTCTCAAGAATTCAGGTTAAAGAGTTGAGAGTATTATCATCCTGCTTTAGCACTTCTTTATGAACTTTTTGCAAATATTTCTAGGAATTTAAAAACTGTATGTCCTTAGAAAATATCTTCTGATATTTTACTGTAAGCCATTTGGGGCTAGAATGGTTAAAGCAGCAATAAGCACTTGAAAAAAAATTGTGTGCATTCAGCACAAACATACCACCTCATTTTTAAAGGCCTTATGATGTACTATATCAGATATGCCATAAGACCATAACATTCTCTTACCTGTTTCTAATTACTAGGAGAGTAGCTTTAAAAATCATTCCCAGCCAAACAGACCACTTAAAAGACCAACCATTATTTCAGAGAAAAACAGGACAAACAAATGGCTCTTCACAGGGTGCATATGTTAGTCTATGTTAGTCAGTCTAGCTTAGATTAGGAGATTAGTCTCAGAAATGGCAACCAATGCAATACTGGTAATGATTTTGGAATTGCATATCACATGGATAATGCTGACATAGCCCAGATCTCTTCCAGTAGTGGTATGAGAGCCTGTCACATCACCTGTAGAGCAAGCCCTCCCAAAAATATCTGAATCCACAATACCATCATTTCTAACATTAATCAAATAAATACAAAGGATATTATGGTTAATACTATATTCAAGTTTCTGAAAGATCCATCAGAATAGATGCATTCCTTCATCTATTCCTCAAGGTAATCATGTCAGCATAACCAAAACTATATAGATATATATCAAAAACAGGTCTAAAAGCAGATTGCATGTGAATTTTTTCACATTTTTATTCCCTTAATGAGTATTATGTTGAAGATGTCCTTGACTGAATTGAAGATGACAGAAAAGGCACAATCATTATTACAGACTGGATGAAGACAAATTTTATTTGGAGAAATTTGAAACTAATAATTGATATATATTAATTTTAATAAACTGAAATTACTATTATATATTGCACTTTACTTCTAAGGTTTAAATCATTTTAATCTGCTTACCATGTTAAAATGGTGGAAAATACACAAGATGGGGTTTTTTTCATAGAAATGCCAAATTTAGGCTGTGTAAACAAAGTGGACTTAGTGCCACAGTTCTATGGTTTATCTACACCTGGCTTAAAAAAAATTAAGTGGAATTCTGCTCCAGCAAAAGGAATAAAGTTCTATTAAAGTTATGTTTTAGAGCTGCAGCCACTGTTGAAGAGAAACAAATAGAAAGCAAAGTTTACCTTAAATGAGATGCTGAAGACAATGTATAAAATGATATTGTTTAGACAATCTAAATAATTCAAAATATTTAAATGCAAGGAAATAATGGTGATATGCATGAATCTTATGGAAAGAAATGTATTTCATTTATAGCTACTCAGCTAACAATGTCCAACCTTCCTTTAAATTTATAGCGCAACAAAATAGGCTAGTTAATGTTTTTATGAAAGCAAAGAAATAGAACCTTTGCTCAAAGCAGAAAAAGGAAAAGCAATAACTGATATTACTGTATCTCATAATGATATTATATCTTTCCATACAGAATGCTCAGTATCTCTACAAAAACTAGTAAAATATTATCTAAATATAAAAATAAATAATCCTGAGTCAATGCAATTTAGAGTCCAGAGTTCAGTTGCCTTTACATGCAAAAAAAAACTTGAGGAAAATTTATGACCATGAAGGAAAGCCAATTTAAAAGGAGAAGATAAAATCAAAAGTTACCACCTCAAATGTAATATGTGCAGGCACATTTAAATAATATAGTAGCAGGAGGAAAGGCAACAAATATGTTATATACTGAATAAACAAAATAAATTCTTGAGCACCTATGTACCTCTGAGTGAGATGGGTGGTTTCAATGTGTGAAAAATAAGTACAAATAAATACATCTGTGTATTTCCAAAGAACAGCTTTCCCATTCAGAGAAATTTTGCATTCAGATGAAAGATGTGGCACAGTATCTCAGTATTAATTCCTGACAATACTCTACCATAATGGTTGAACTACTTATAATTCAACTGAATTTTCAATACTTCAATCAAAATAGAAAAGGGGCCAACTTAGAGCAAGTAATGAGACAAAATTTAGACCTTATTTTACAGTCTGCTACTGCTTCTGCTTTATTAAATACACCTCTAGCTTTTTCCCCCTATGCTAGATATGTTCCAGACATATTGGATATGTCTTGAACGTTATGGTCTTACAAGTGTGCTGATGGGAAGTATGGAAATTGAAACCATCACAAAAAAAGTGCACCAAAACACTGACTGTAGCTAATGTATGTTCATCATCGAAATTATTCTGATTTCCTTCAAGCTGCCTCTTGCTCTAACACTAATGCATCTTAAATCAAAAGGATTTGATTTTAAATGATAAACTTATTAAACTAAGATCTTCATAAAAAGCATTTGACTGAGCCATAACTCTTCCATACCAGTCTTTGAAAAAAATCTCCTAGATCAGATCATGTAAGAACACGTTTTTCTGCCAAGAAATAATTGAGACCATAGTCTGTGATTGCAGAAAAAGCTGTAGAATTTTATTTATATATCATATTTAGAAATTGCCCATCTCCCTCACAGAGCAATTCTAGGCAGTATACAAGTAAGCGTAAAAACATAAAAGCTATATATAATTATAATAGAAGGCAGTTAAAAACAGAATTCCTGCAAATCTGTTCTAGTTTTTATAGGAATACAGTATCTATTATTTATTTATTTACAATCACATTTCTATGCCACCAGTTTCCGAAGACTCTTGGTGGCTTACAAAGATTAGCAATTATACAATACATTATAAACCCCGCTCCCCTTGGCTGGCTGGCGATGTTCACATCCGGGGCATCCTCCGAGGCTCCTGCTCTGCCTCCAGGATTGGCGAGTCTCACACTACTCCCGTCGCGGCCAGCCAGTTCCCTCCAAAGAGGTACCCATCGATCTAATTGCATTTTTACATGCTTTCAAACTTCTGGGTGGGTAGGAACTGGAGGCAAGTGACGGGAGCTCACCCTGTCATGTAGAGCTGCAACTCGAACTGACAGAGTGCCGGCCATTTCTGGTTGACCTAACTGGCATCCTTAAGCCACTGTGCCACCGCACCTCTGTACGATAGTCCACCCTTAGTCAAGTTGCATTTTTAGGTGGAAAGTTCTTGGAATTTCATACAAAAACCTACCATCTACAAAAATCTATGTTGGTCTATTGCAGCAAACGTAATATGGAGTACTGAAAGATTGTAATACATCATTTGTTTTGGATTTTAAGACATATTTGTAGGAGTGTTAAAATCAGATTAACACTGCAGTATTAGTACTTTTCCATAAGATCTTTATTCTAGTCCAAATAAAACATGCAGAGCAATCTCAAATATAAATATTCCTAGAAGAGTTTAGTTTAATGTTTACTATTTTCAGACAAAAATTATGGATCTTTTTACAAGAACAACAAAAGATATTCTGGATTATTTTAGTTTGAAATTATTAGAATGGGGAAAATACTGTAGCAGTTACAGCCTATCCTTGCTTTATGCATAAGTAAACAAG
>JANHZU010000605.1:32318-42467 GCA_032468055.1 Acrochordus granulatus
ACTTGCCAGGAAGTGATGGGACCAGTTGCCATGATCTTAGTTTTTTTAATGTTGAGTTTCAAGACAGCTTTTGCACTTTCCTCTTTCATCCTCATCAAGTGACTCTTTAGCTCCTCTTCACTTTCTGCTATTAGAGTGGTATCATCTGCAATATTGCAGTGAACTTCAGTTAAATCAGAAAATGTTTCTATCAATCCATCAAAAGAAAGTCTGCAATGAATCAACTAACACTTGATAAAGAAGAATCAGTGCAATTCTAGGTGGGACAATCCAAAGAAAGAGAACAAGAATGCAGCTTAGATAAATGAAGTAGAGAAGGAAAATAAAGAAGATGAAATGATAGAATTAGTAATAACAGCAGAAATGGTAGAGAAAAGGCAAAGAAGATCAATAATTGGTCAGCATCATGGGAATATAAACTGCATGGTTTTTGGTTGAAATTTCTGACTAGTCTCTGTTCATTGCCAAGCAGTTTAACAACATAATGCAAGGAGTTGAAACTGAAGATGGGTTACCATCTGGCAAAGCCTACCTGATCATGAAAATCCAGCAAAAAGGACAGCACCAGACAAGTACAGGCCAATAACCTGATTAACACTTAACTGCTAAGCAGTATAGTAGCTGATGCAGTTCAACATCATGTATTTGAAATAAGTTTTTCTCACCTGTGCAGAAATGAAATCACTCAAACAGCAGAGGAACAAAAGATCCAAACTTGACAAAAAAACTTATTTTGGAAGACTGCAAGACAAAAAAACAACTTGAATGTAGCTTGGATTGATTGAAAGAAGGGATTTGGCTCCTTGCCACCTAATTGGATAATCAAATGCCTAAAATAACAGGAATCAGTACCAACATCAGAAGCTTTGTGTAAAGATCAATGATATAATGGAAGCCACAGTTGTTAGCCAATGATGATAGACAGGGAGAGGTTACGATCAAGAGAGGAATATTTCAAGAAGACTCACTCTCACCAGTACTATTTGTCACTGCATTGATTCCTCTGTCAACAATACTGAACTAATCAGGCTATGGCTATCAAACATCAGGAACATGTGACAGGCTATTCCATCTCCTTTACATCGACAATCTGAAACTGTATGGAAAAATATTATCTAAAATAGAATTGCTGCTTAACTCTATCCAAATATTCAACCAAGATATTTCAACGGAGTTGGACAGGACAAATGTGCCATCCTTACCATCAAGAGTGGAGAAACAGTGAAAACTGAAAGGAATCAAAATGCCCTATGGAAATATCATTAAGAGTCTGGATGAAGAAGATCACTACAAATCCATGGCCATCCTTCAGACTGACAACATCAGGCACACTGAAGTCAGGAAGAAGATCTGTAGTGATTAGTGGAGTGAAGTAGTTGTTAAAATCCAAACACAATTGTAGAAATACCATTAAGGTGATTAAAACGTTGGCAATTCCAGTAATTAGTGACACAGCTGGAATAGTGGACTGGACCCAAGCAGAACTAAAAAGGAGAACTATTCCTTCTGGATAGGAAAAGCAGAAAAATAATGACAATGAATTGTGTTTTTCACCCATGCAGAAATGATGAAAGACTATATTTACCAAGGAAAATAGGTGGGCAAGGATATTGCAAGTATATTGCAAGTAGACCAGAGAGATGAAGAAGAAAAAATATCATTGGAAGAAGATCTGAAGGACAGTCAGGAAGATACACTGAAGAAGTATAGTATACTATGCAGACCCTACTGAGTTGTGGAGAGATTGGCTTCCAAGAAAAAACAAATACAGTGGAACCTTGGATTGTGAGCATAATTTGTTCCAGAAGAATGCTCTTAATTCAAAATGCTCTCAAACCAAAGCGAAGTTTCCCATAGGAAACAATGTAAAGTTGGATGATCCATTCCACACACCCCAAAATATTAATAAAAAATCAGTTTCAATGGAATTTTATGTAGAAATGATTGTCCCTAATATCTGAAACAAGTAACTGATTAATACACAATATAAAGTAATAATAAAACAAATTAGTCAGCACTTTAACTTTTGCTAGAAGATTTTGAGGCAAGGGTCACCAAGGGCCCAATCCAATCCGTGTAGAGAATAATGACTGTGGTTCAATTTGGGTGATGTTTTTTGATGGTCTTTCAGTTTATGAAAGAGGATTTCCACCTAGCCTTAAGTTCTGTCCTCTCTTGTTTCTGTACAGTTCTTAGGGGTTCATCTGGCCTTTCCTGAGAAGAGTGGCTGCTTTACTGTTTATCTTGTCGCTATGGATCTGCTCTGAGGCAGATTCTGGCAATCAGCTGCTGCTTGACTGGTGCTGTCTTGGCAGCCCCTGTTGGATTGGGAGGATCTGCTGCCACCAACACTTGAGGGCAAAACAGCCCTTTCTCTTTTCCCTTGCAATGTCTTTCTCGGGGGTCTTTCCTGGGTGGTTTGGAAATGTTTCTTATCATATCCTGCCTCTGTGCTATGAGAGGGGAGAAGAGATGGGCAGGAGGGAGATGGGCTGGATGGTGCCATGCGAGGAGGGCTCTGTGTGTCTCTGTGTGTGTGAGTGACAGGGAAGACAGAGGGTTAATGTTCATACACTTTGAGAAAAGTCCTGGCTGGCGTGAGGGAGATGAGAGGGAGGAGAGGAGGGGGGGGTTATTGCTTGGAAAGAGAATCTGGAATCTGAATCTCGGGAGTTCTTTTTCTTGAATGACCTTCACTAAATTTATGCTTTTTACACAGTGTGAGAGAAGAACCATCAGCTCCATTGTGAGATTTCCCATGCAAGCTCATCATGCAGTTCTCGTCTCACAAGTTTTCACTCGTTAACCAAATTAAATTTTATTAAAATTTTTACTCGTTTTGCTGAACACTCATGAACTGAGCTACTCACAATCCTAGGTTCTACTATTAAGAACAGGAAAGTGACATGGCAAGGCAAAGTTTTACAAGGCCAATGTGCAAAATAAACTTGCAAATCTCTCTTGGGTCAAAACAATATGGCTTTACTTGGCATTTGCAAATAGGTGAACTCACAGCACATACATGTACACTTGAGTCACACGGAATTAAGTCTCAGCATAATTTTATACATTCTGTACCCATCCACCAGTCCCTCCAACATGCCCTCAGTTGATAGAGACATGCTGTTTACAGTCTTTCTGGCCATTTATCTTAATCCCATTAATCCCATTCTTTGTCCCCTTAATTAACACCTTGCTACCTTCATTATCATCCTTGCTCCTACTCCCTTGGAATCCACATATATTTTTGGAATTTAAATCCTCTCATTGTTTCAAATTAGAAAAGGTTAAACAGAGTATCATCATGGTCATACTCATGTTAAGCTAACATATGTTAAAAATTAATACTTTTATTCTTATTTCTCACACCAGTAAACTAGCAAACAAAGCAGATAACAAGACCTGGCAATGGAGCAGGAAAGTTTAAGAAAGACACATAGGGCTAATGGTGGTTACACAATATAAAGTCTTAAAAACAAATGCATACAAAGACAGTATTGAGAAGACAGCAAAAACAGCAAATGCCTTCACTGCAAAGAAATAGTGGACAACTTAGTTAGCAGCTGCAAGAGGATTACATAGGCTGGCTACAAACAATGGCATGACAAAGTAGCCACAACAGGAATATCAGAATGTCTGCAAGAAATATTACTTGCTTGCAAGCAAGAATTAGTTGGACCATAAAATAGACAAAGTAATAGAAAATAAACAAATTAAAGTGCTCTGGGAGTTTAGAATTCAAACAAGCAAGTACCTGCCACATAACACTCCAGATAAAAAAGTTTGGATAGTGAATGTAGCATAACCTAGAGACTGCAGAATACAAGAGAAAGAACTGGAGAAAACCACAAAATATATACATTAGGTAGATAAAAATGCCATATCCAGTCTACGGTCTTACTGTATCTACGGTCTTACTGTGAAACCAACCATAATAATAGCAGATTAATCTAGTTTTATTGTTAACTTGTATCTACTGATAAAAAAGAAAAGAGGCACATAATTCAGCTTTATTTTCATTAATAAAGAATTTGATTGGACTTCAAGTCCAACTTCAAATATAAAAGTTGCCAAGATCAGGAAACATAACTCTAATATAAGACTTGGACAGTGATCTCAAAATGTTACATACAGATGGGGCAGGAAGCAGATGCCGGGCTCAGCCAAGTCTCAGTTCGAAAAGAAGAATTCAAGGAAAACAAATCTTTTAAAACACAGAGCATTTCTTCTTTGTCTTTCTCCTGAATTATACATATTAAAAGAAAAAGAAAAGGTAATTTTTTCCCCTGCCAGCTGTGACCAACTCTAAAGAGCAGAGCTCATCTCCATTTCATAGATGAAGAGCCAATATTGTCCGAAGACACTTCTGTAGTAATGTGGCTGGCATGACTATACGCCATGGCTCATGGAACACTGTTCCCTTCCCACCAAGGTGGTACCTGTTTATCTACTTGCATTTTTACATGATTTCAAACTGCTTGATTGGCAGGAGCTGGGGCAGGAATGGGAACTCACCCTGTTACGCGGCAGTGCTTGGGTCTCAAACTCGAGCTGCCAACCTTCCAGCCAACAAGCCCAATGTCTTAATCACTCAGCTACTGTATCTGTTTTCCAATTTGATCCTCACTCACTTGCTATACATGATTAAGCCACTTTAACTTCTTTTATTCACTTTTGTATTCTGTCCTTTTTCTTCAGCATTTATACCACTCACTGTATCATACAATTTAACATTTTCAAAAATCATTCAGGTTCTTAGCCAACAACATGGAATCCTCTGCATGAAAAAGATACTCATGTACCTAATCAACCTAAATGTTAATGTTACTGCAAGTATTCTGAATTCTGCCAAACAGTTTCCCAGTCAGACTTAACAAACTAGTCATATATCAGTGATATAGATGGATAAAAAATTAATAAATAAACTATTCTCTGACATTTTTGCAAATCATTTTTATACCTTTTCCTTTGCTTACTAGAAATAATAGCATCAGATACTTTCTCTTCTTGCTGTTTACTTATACTACAGGTTCTTTTACTTCTTTCCTTATATTTCATGATCATTTTTTTCCTGAGCCCCACTCTTGATGCTACCAAGTAATGGGTTGGTTCTGCATTCGTAACTGTTGATCCTATATAAAATCTGTCAAAATTTCCCCATAAACAATACATTCATTTTGGCATTTAGATGCATATCCATTCCTTTGTGGTGAATATACAGTATATGAATGGACTTATGCTTAAACTGTACTTCTGTAACTAACAGAGGTTTTTCACTGGAGATATTCACCAAGCACACTACCATTCTCATTCATTCCTATGTCTCCAAGTATACTATACTCTCATTCAGTTCAGAGAATTGGTCCATCTAGTTCAGTATTTTCTGTTCTGACAATGCAAGATGTTCTGAAGTATCCTGCATTGATCTGTAATACTAGTTTAGAACCCAAAATGTTCTGCTCACAAAGTGTCAATTCTTCCATTGAAATATGATCTTTTCTCAGTGTGGCATTTAACTATATACCAGCTTTTTTGATCCCCTCTATACTCCTCTAAATCTATTTTAATATTTTTTTCTGCCTGCACAACAACTGTGTGTCTTTCATACCATTCCAAAATTGTATTATTTGCTCTTCCCCTTTTTGACAAATTATATCTCCTCCTTACTAAAAATATAGACGCAAAACTTCATCACTTGATTTGTATGTTGCAAATCAGAAATTGTTCCAGATATTGGGAGGATGCAGTGCAAAGTTTGTTGACATATTTCTTGTATCTTTCACCTGTCTAATGATGCCATCAGAAACCTATATCAGAGTTGACAGGAGAAAAAAATTCTGTTTTATTCTTGACTCTTCAAGAAAAGAAACTGCAGTAAAACTGCAGAATACAAAGGCAAAATACCAAAGCTACATGAATTATTGCTTATGCAGAAATGGGAGGGAGGGAGGGAAGAAGTTGTGCAGAATAGTACAGATTGTGTACATCAACATGTGCTTCCACTAATAATGGTCACAGTATATGCTAATAAAAGCATTAACTAAAGGAAGACAGAACTTAAAATACAACAAATATAATAAAGGATGGGTACAAATAAATAAATCTACACAAACAAATATGGTAATAAATACATAAAACAAGTGCAATAATAGAAATATTTTATGACACATTTTGGATGTGTCCACGTTTTGGATATTTTGTGACTGTTTGTGCTGAACAAGATAGTGGCCTGACCTCTGTTAAGAAAGTAGCATAGATACATTTTTATAAAAGGCTGTGGAGGGGTCATAAGCTTTCTGAAAGTGTTTTCTTCTAATTTTGCAAAATGTTAAGCTTTTTCTTACTTCTTACACAACATACTTCTCTGAAATATACAATAGAGGTTTTTGTTCATACTTTGAAGGATATTATTCTCTAATGTCTGACATCACTGTATCAGTATGTGATCTTACAGTTACTTTACTAATGGGTTTGAAGTATGAATGTTATAGTGCTTCTTTTGTAAGTACACAAGAGAACATTGAAACATTGCCCCATAAAGGCCCATGCTTCCATAGTTCATGAAGTTCTGTCCTTCCAAAGGACAAAAAAAAAAAGGTCCTTCCAACTGAAAAGAAAATATGTACATATTATTTGATTAATGATTTGCCTGAGCTGTGGATTGTGTCCGAATGGTAGGACATTAAATCAATTGCAGAAATTCTGTTACAATGACCAAAGATATTTTGGTGTAATATAAAATTACTCAATTATCATTTAATCATATTTTACTGCTGTACTGCTAGTTAAGCATGTTGTGTACAGATTTATCACTTCTGTAATATGAATTTGACTTCTATGTTCTTTGCTATATCATAAACTTTTAAGTTGTATTTGCGCAATTGACTTGTACCATTTGCACCAGTAAGTGTGGAGCTCAAATTTTCACTGAATAGGCACCTATCTGGTATGACTTAATTTGCTTTAATACTTCTGCCTCTGTTAATCTCCTTTAATTCAAATCACAAAATATTATTAGTGCAACTGCACAACTTGAGCTACAGTATTTAATGGATAATTAATTAAAAAGGCATCTTAGTTTCAAGATGCAAAGAGCTGATTTTAATAAAGGTCTACACAGAGCTTTCAAAGAGTTCAAAATACCAACCCTAACTGAGCCAATCCAAAACTATTAATGCGGGATCTTCTTTATAATCCCATTATTGTGAGTGACACTGAATACTACACAGACAATTATTTGATCTTGCCAGCCAGGATATAGAAGAACTTTTCAGGAATTATATGATGCCACTACCATATATAGATAATTTGCCATAGGACACAGATAGTAGAAATATAAAATGTCTGGAAGATACCTAACTGCCAATTGTTCCCTAAGGCAGAAGTGAACAACTTATTCGCCCAACTAACTAGAAGACTATAGAGGATGTTTTTGAAAGAGTGCTGGCTTGATAGGTTATTTATTTCCTATTTGAACAGGTTGAAGGATAGGATGCAATGGGGAAAAGATATTAGGCAGCCTTCAATTTACTACCCCTACCTTAGAAAATATATCTGAATAGCTCAGTTAGTGAACTATTTTAATATTTAGGGGAATATGGATCTTTGGCCCACAAAGCCTGTTTCTTAATTTTTGTTTTTGCAACTTTTTGCAGTTCTGTTTATAACTGATGAAAACTTATAAAAGTTTCCTGCCTTTCTAAGGTGAAAATTTTGAGTCCTGAAACAGACATTCCATTGTTAAAAAAATGAAACCAATTTTTTCCCCTTAAATCCAGTTCTTGCTTGCATGCATGATATAATGCCACTTAACGTTACGAATCCACTCCACACACATTCCTACCCCGCTTAAATGAACTCTTGCTACCAAAAACATTTCTGCATACATAGATTCTGAAAAAAAATGACCTTTAATCTAGTATCATGCCAGTTGAATGTACTGATACAAAGCACAATAACTGTCTTGAAAAAACAATACATAAATAGCAAAATGCCATAGTAAAAACATAGTGTAAAATAAGCCATTTTATTACACTCCTTATGAAGTCTCTGCATTCAGTCATCAAGAATTTACTTTTAAGGTGGAAGCAAGCCAGGGTTTTGTCTTCCACAAATTGATTTGCTGAACTCAAAACCAATTTGTTTTAAAATATTAATTTCCAGCTTAAATTTCATTTATGAACTAAAACCAGCTTTGCTTGTTTACAGATCATAAAACAAAAATCAACTATCAAGTCAGAGATAAAGAATACATAAAGATTAAGTCTTTATGAGCTCAGTAAAAACAAAAAATAGATCTGTCATTACAAAATTTAATGGACTTCCCAAATAATACAGAAAAGCATAGGCTTTAAATGCAGTACGTGATTCATTGGATTCTTGGCAATATCCATTAATGGATCTTAAACAGCAATACTAGAGGAACTTAATTAAAAGGAGTCATTTCTGAGACATAACAGGTTGTGAGATAAACATGAAATAGCTACATTGATAAAAGCTTATTCAAATTGTCCTTGATTTCTGAATCAAGTAGTTGTAGCTGTAGTTTGATTTAGCCTTTTTCAATATTTTTTTTAATTTTACAATTTAGTATACAACTCTAGTAGTTCTTCCATCCAAATGCCAACCAAGCTTGACCCAAATTAAATTTCTAGCACAAAGTCACCCAGGACTTTGTGGAAACAACATAAGGTATTTTTTTTATTCAAATCTGATAAATTCATGGAGATGTCCATTAAGTTTGCTATGAAAGAGTATAGAAATGGGATATAGGAAAGGTAAATGCTATTACCTCTTTCCAGGATATTTTTTTTGAAATTCTAATCCAGTTTTTAATACCCCTGGTTAACAGCTATGGAAAGTGTGTGAAAATTATTCTGTTTGTCAGAGTATTTCTTGTTTGGTCCTAAGTTGTTAATATGAGAAAGAGAGATGTGTATATATTATGCACATTATGTCTTTTTTCTCTTTCAGCCCACATATTTGGGGCAAACCCATAATAAATCAATCTGTACATCTTTTCAGTTACAAGAGCATTTATTTTTACAGTTGCCATAAATCTGAAACAGTTTTATTAATTGTTGGGCATCACGGTGTTAAAATTTTGCATGTTTTTAAGTGTTACATAATATATAGGTAGCCCTCAGCTTGTAACCAGTCATTTAGCAACTATTCAAAGTTACAATGGACCTACCTAGGGGCTACTTAATACCTGGATTCAAAGTTCCAATCTTTACCTGCCCTTGCAGTCATGTGACCGAATTAGGGGAATTCACAAACTGGGATGCACTTACAGCATTTGCAGCATCCTGAGGTCGTATGACTCATTATAAAATGGTTTTGCTGAAAATCAGCAGTTACTTCTGGCAAAACTACACTCATAGCAAACCATTGTTAACAACTATGGTAACCACTTTATAATCATAGCATTCGCTTAACAACCATCCCAAAAAAGTTAGTTTAGTGTTTGTTGGAATTAATTCTTCCTTTCTTCTGGAACTTAGGATACTGTAGCACACTTATAGAAAAGGTTAAGCTGAAAGATTTACCAGTTCATACTCAATTATGAGCCCTATTACTGATACTGAACTTGATCCTAAGTGTACTAATTCCCACTTAAAGCACCACACTACCTAAGATTTCTTCATAAATAGCCATACATTAATAGTTATTGTCTTCATTTCTATTTATCTTTTACAAAATAGGAATTCAAAAACTAATTAAAATTTACCTAACTGCGATGATAGCTTCCTAATTAAAAAAAACTAAACAAGCTCTAAAAAACAAAAGTTGGACCAATAATTATGTAATTATAGATTAATTATAATTTAATTTAAACAAATTTTGCAATAAGTAAACACTTTTAAAAGTCTGGTTCTAAATATTCAGGGAGTTTTAAAAACAGCATAACAGTAACTTATTTTTATTCAACAATTTAAACAGTAGCTCATATTTCACACAGTACAATTAATGTTGTTGTTCAGTTGCATAGTCATGCCCAACTTGCACGACCCCATGGATTGCAGCATGCCAGGCCTCCCTGTCCTGCACTGCCTCCCGGAGTCCCCGCAAACCCACGCCCATCACACTGACTATGCTATCCATCCACCTCATCCTCTGCCGTCCCCTTCTCCTCTTCCCTTCAATCCT
>JANHZU010000605.1:42500-52593 GCA_032468055.1 Acrochordus granulatus
CCCATCACACTGACTATGCTATCCATCCACCTCATCCTCTGCCGTCCCCTTCTCCTCTTCCCTTCAATCCTTCCCAGTATCACAGTCTTTTCAAAGAGTCTTCTCTTTGCATTAAGTGGCTAAAGTAATTGAGCTTCAACTTCAATATCTGTCCCTCCAGTGAGCAATCAGGGTGGATTTCCTATAGGATAGACTGGTTTGATCTCTTCCAGGCCAAGGGACCCTCAAGAGCTTTCTCCTGCACCACAATTCAAAGGCATCAATTGTTCAATGATAAGCCTTCTTTAAGGTCCAACTCAATTTCTTTAATTAAATTACAAGAATTCTATGAATGCATCAGAAGAACTTTCACTTTACATATTCTATATTATTTAGAAGTAGTTTCCATCTGAACTGGATTTTCATGTTTTGAACTAGAATGAGCTATGCACTCAAGAGAGGATTCAAGCATTAAAAGGAAAATGTAAAAAACTTTTGTATTAATATATGTATTGTTCTGTGCACACTAAAATATTAAAAAATGAGAAAATTACAGTAAAATAAATGGAGTTAAAAGAAAACATAGCAACTAGAGGAAAAATCTGTAAGGTTTAATTAGTACATTCTTGAAAATCATTCTTCTAAAAATCAAATCTTTTTATTCCATGACACACATGTTACGAGGTTGAGTTTACCTAGACATGTTCGAAATGTTTGAGGCAAGCAACTCTAAGATTATAGTAACTTCTTCCAGTAATGTGGTAATTAATAACATTAACTTTTGTTAATCTACAATTCCTATTAACAGGATAAAAGATGTTCCAAATGAACAGAACACATTAATTAAGATTATTGTTTCAGCAACACTGATGTTTTAAAGGGAGGAGCCAGAGAGTTATCATCTGAGGCTCCAGGGCTTCACCTGGAAAAGGCTTAGAGGTTTTCTGATGTCAGCAAAGATAACAGGAAAAGAAAGCTGTTTTATTTGACACCAGTGTATTAATCTATCTTTTTAGTCCTTGCCTTAAATTTAAGAGTACAGACATCACTGAGAGAAAACTGCAAGGATCCTTTGAGCCAAAGACTTTGGAGGGTGCTTTGCAGAAAGTTTTATCTGTACTTTTTTCAACCTTTTGTTAGCAACAAAATTATTTTCAATTGTTTAAAAGAGAAGCCATCTTCTGGGAATTTTTTTATGGATGTAATGCAAAATGCTTGCAATTATCTTAGTGAATGTAAACATTCTGTCATTCATCAGACAGTCCACTCTCCCGCAGTCTGCATCCTTCCTAATTTCCCATGCCTCAACTAAATCCAAAGAAAAGATATTAAGAAAGAACTCCTCGCATGAGGCTTGTTTAGATCAGTAAGCACAGGCAGCAAAGTGGAGATGGGATGCTACAAATCAATGGTCAAGTAATAAAAAAATAATCAGCACCTCGCATGCCATTTTTATGAACTCAAGCTCATAAAAATGAAACAGAAAATATGTTACTTTTCCAAGAAAGCTTTGGGGAACTTGGAGGACAGCATTTGGTATTTGTTTGGCTTGGTAGATGGTTTCCACTATCTTCGGTGTGCTGCTATTAAAAGATACAGATTGTAACTCAACTGGCTCTAAAATAAGGTTTCAAAAGCCTTGTTAGGGTGCCTAAGTATGCAGGTTGCTTTAGTGTTTGTTTATTTTTGCAGAATTTAAGTGCCTTCCAACATGTTTGTGATTTATATTAAACACATGTACTTGTATTTGGTTGGGGAGCAAGTATTTTTTCATAAATGAGCAGTCTTTTATCATTTTAAAAAACTGAGATATGGTTATATTAATTAAGGTATTTGACAAAGGCAATACCAAGTTTAAGTTCAAGTTTAGTAGAAAGCTGTTAATGTCGAAACTTTATTGTCATTTTACAATTTTTTTTAAAATTTTACATTTTTATCTTTTCACTTTGTGACAGCATGCTTTTAAAGATACTGTGACTAGAAATATAGCAAAAATGGGGAAAGAGTTAAGCATGTATTGAAAATAGTAACCCACGGAATAATGGAATCAGGGCATTAAAATTCTATGAAGATAATGTTCATTGATTCTGGCAAATATTAATTGATATGTTTAAGTCCAAACTATTTACGGTATCTGGAAAACCAAGTATTTTTAAGATTAGGGGGGGTTTTTTTTGGTAACAGGCTTATGGCTGAGCACTTACTGCTCTATGGCAGAATTTCATGTGATGAAATACTAGAAAAGTGGGGGAACCTTCTCTGCATACGTTAGGAAATGAAGGGTTCTGACATAATTTTGTTTTTAATGTTGAGTTTTCTCAAGCAAAAATTGATTCTTCATTTTGGGGACAGCCCTGGAAGCTGCAAAATAAATGAATATATATAGTCAATAAAATTAATTCCTATCCTTCCTTCTGCTGGAAGAGAAGCGCATTTCCCTGGTTGCAAATTCAACTCTCTGTCCCCCAACCCCATCCCCTGCCATTTCTAGAGAGGATTTGGTGCCTATGATCTGACATAAATGTGGCTAGGCACAAAATTACTATCTCTGTGACAAAAAAGATAAATAGAAGGCAACAGAATTCCGTGTCATGCATTATAGTTTGTTGCAGTCTAAATGTAGGCAAATTATTTTAACAGCTGAAATTTATACAGAGCAGTCTAATGTTATTTTTACTTGAATCCTATGTAATCCTTTTATCTCCTGAAAAGTGTTTTTGTGCAAAATTTATTGAATTTGTTATTTTAGTGTTGACTCACTTTTTTAGAGAAAATTGAGGATCTCTTGCCATAAATTTTGATTCAAATTATTTTATAGTTTAGAAATACTATTTTGTTCTATTTTATACCTTTACCCATTCTTAATGTTTATATTTTAAAAAGTCAAACTTTATTTGGGAGGTATAGTACTATTGTATGTGCTAAAAAGAACTCTAAATGCATGATCTATCATTATATCTCTGAGCCAAACCTTGCTTTCTGGCATACACACTTGGCTCTCACAGAAATAGCAAAAGTAATGAGTGATTATTATTCAAGATACCTCTGGTGTTTGTTTCATATACATAACATTTGTTGAGGTATCAAGGGCACCAAAGTAGTAGTTTGGGAACATCAAAATGAGGAACTGTTCCTTCCTATCTTGCAAACAATTGCATTTCCAAGAAAGAAAGATAAAGTTTGTTTTATTAAGGGCAGACGAGCACATTATAGTAAAACCGCAGGCATTTTTTTCCTAGTAAAACCCACACAGTTTTGACTGATGAAAACCTAACAGCCCAATGCTGTACAAGAAAACAAGGGTTGAAATAATGTGCAATGACTGCTCTGTCAGCAAAGTAGACACAGTCCAATGCAAACTTAGAAAATAAATGGATTCAAGTGTGCCTGCTTCCGTATGGAATTAAAGCCAATGTCATTACCTCAACAGTCTGGATGTTCTTCAAATGCTGCACTGAGACAACAATAGAGTCTGTTCTACAAAGAGTCTCCATCCTGTACAACGAATGTAAATACATATAGTATGTGAAATTTATATGTGGAGCAGACCTATGCAAGTTAAGGACCCCTAATAATAAATATTAGTTTAAATTCAAGTTAAGGACCCCTAATAATAAATATTAGTTTAAATTCAAACTATTGCAGAAGTCAGATTCGTTGCCCAAAAACAATTCCTGTGTATTCAGAAGGACATTATACCCATCCCTCCCTTCTTCCAAAACTTAGTTCTATACCTACTCAGGTGCCTCACTTTGCAAAAGGAGGTTTAGATCCAACAAGTTCACGGAACTCTTTTAACACGAGCCTTTTTCTCTGACTTAGGAATTTGGGAACTGGTTCAGAGAGGAAAACAGGAGTAGACTTATCATGATGTTTGCCTCTATTATTTGATGATAGAAATGCTGCAATCTTGCTCCTCTCTTAAAACAGGTCAGAGCAAAGGGCTTTTCATAATGGAAGGAACTTTATTCTTATATACACGGGATACTTATAAGGATTTTTTATTGTTGTACTTACACAGAAATAAACTATGTAAGGAAATTTACCACAGATTACCGAATAATCTCAAATGATAATTGATATTAGCTATTCAGTAATTTATGGTATTATCTGATGAAACTGTTTTCTTAGATGACTTTACTGTTAATGAATAAATATGTCATTGGCATATTGTAAGAGTAAAAAATAAATAAAAACCCTGAAAATATGTATTTTCAGGATAGACCATCTTATTCATTATCCACCTACAGTGTGCATATTCTGAGTATTCTAAAAGCTGCAATTTCAGCATTGCTGCAGATTACCCTCTTGATGAATAACTCACTCATTAGACAAATTCAGAAAAATGATTCATCTCAATGATTGAACAGTACAACGTTAACAACAAAAAAGTCAAAGGGTGCAATAACACTTAAGCTTTCAGGAATCTTTCCCTACATTCACTTTTTTTAAGGAAGAACTTTGTTTAAGAACTGGAACACCGAAAGTTCAAAGTTGTTTTCTTTGTCTTAGCTATTCTATTGCAGTTTTCTAGAAATGCTGCCAGATAAAGTGATCCATTATTGTACAATTTGGAGCCCATTACATTATATTCCATTACACTTTAAACTGCCACTTGCATTTCCTACTTCCATTCGCTCTTGTAATCACTAAAGCAAGGAAAAGAATAATTCAGTGAATAGTTTTATTTACACGTTCCAATGAACGTTGGGATGCTCTCTCTAAAAAGAACTTTGCATCGAAGGATGCATATATAGGACTATATCTGCACTGATAATTATCAACATGTTATCATTTTATCAAGAGTAAAACCGAGAATTAATAAGATACAGAGCATGACTTCTGGAACTCTTTCCAAAGCCTTCACTAATAGTGACTACTGTAGATATCTGTATTTTTTTTGTTTGTGTGTGTGTTTCAAAATAAGAGGTTGTGCCTGTGTGCTTGTGTGGACTGGGATGCATTTGGACAAGCTACTTTGAGTCACATGACCAGGAGAAAAAAAAGAAGTGTTGTTAGAATGGAACAGCTGCAAATATTCTATGCCGCTGCTTCTTCCGATTGGGAAGCACTGGTAGAATTTCTCAAGATGCTCTTTCCCCCCCAGAGCCTTTCATCTTCTTCACTCATTGTTTCTTCGGCTGGCTTTTTGTGCTACAACATACTTGGTTCTATTCTTTCAAATTTAAGATTAAGAATATTGGGCTGGGTGGAAAAGCATAAATTGCGTCATCTGTCTGTTTAGCCTTTAATTGTCCTTTCTGACATTTTAGAGACAACTGGCAGCAGAGAAAATATTTTGTTCATGTATTTAGTTCATTAAAGATTAAAGTACACACAAACCTCATTTTTGTTTTTTCTCCTTTCGAACCCAAAGATTATCCCTCTCAGGTATTACCACATTTTCCCTCCAATACATCTTCTTTTTGAGTGTAGCCATGAATATGTCAATCATATCCATTAGCAGCACCTAGACATCTTGAAAACCTGAGCAAGCTTAGGGCTTCCTAGCATCAGAATGGGGAAGTACCAGGAAATCCCTGGGCTAGGAATTTAAAAAGTCTTGGAAGAAGGCAATGCTACCTCTACATTATTGTCAAGAAAACTACCTAGGCACATTTATAGGATCATCAATACAAGGCTTGTTTGCTACATAATAGCAAAGATGATGAATCTCTCCTTCTTGCACCATGAATGAAACAGAAATAAGATCTTTACCATTTTATTTCCAACAGCCACTATAAGAGATCATCTCTTTAAAATATAGAGACTTCAAGCCATGAAAGCTTATGCAAATAATTTAGAAATACAAGACTCTTTAAGCAGTATTATAAATAATTTCTTAAGCACTGTTGTAAATCTGTATAATTGCTTATATCTATACCTTGCCCAGAATCCATCCAGATTAAGACTATAGTTAAATCTCATTAATGAACAAAACATCTAACCAACAGCTAAAATACTTTTCCTCCAGTTTCATGAGATGTTATAACTTAAAGACAATTATCTTGTGATAAGAGTTCCAAACTGTCACACTGAAGAACAAGAAGGGATTCCACATGGAAGAGAGACATTTATATTTATCATTTTGTACATTAAGATGAATGGAACAGCAGATGAATAAGAGCCATCACTACTATATATTCCAATTCAGAAATGAATATCATGAGACTTACTCCTGAAAGTACAGGATGTAATTTCATTGATCCAATTACAGTATGTTAGTCACATTCCAAAGACATTCAGATCCTTCAATAAAGTACACAAATGGAAACTGGGTATCCCCATGTGCAGCTGCTTTTTATGAAATAGTCAATCTAAGTCAAAGTTTTCTACTGTACACTGAATAAAAACTAGAAATCATAAAGGAGACTGAATCCTTACCTCATGAGCAGTTGAGATTTTTGACTATCATCATAATATAAATAAATTACACTTGCATACCATACATATGATTGTATTTATCATAAAAAGTATAAATTAGAATCAAAGAACGATGGAATACATTCTCTGTATTGTAATGTTTTTCTGCCATTTTTTTAATTTAATTTTTTAAATTGTTTTTATATACTTTATTATTATTAAGCCATCCAGAGACTCTATGTGAGATAGGCAGTTAGACAATGTGATTAAATAGATACATATGTACATACATATACATTGAAAAAAAAATTGCAAATATATTTCTAAACTAATAATATGTGTTTTATAAATTTGCAGTTTCCCCATTGTACAATCACTCTACATCTTGTTTTAATTTTTTTGTTAACAATAAATATAAATAATTCCCAGTAGAATACTGTGACCTTTATTTTACTGCAGTTAATGCAGACTTACAGAGGAGCAGTTAAACTTCAATTTGAGATTTAAAGAACCGCAACAACTTACAATTTAGATACTTTGATTGAGCACATTGAGTATGACTGAATAATATTAATAAAATTTAATCCCCCTGAAAGAAAGAACTCTTCCCTGAATAAATTACTTTCTGTATATTGAAATGTTAAACAGATTGTTCTGGTACAAATTAATACTGAAAACTGAGCACTGCAATGCTGATATTTTCAGATGATAATATTAAAAATATCTCAGGAGAATATAAAAAATAATTCAAAAATTCAATACATTTTTTAAAGAAAGATTAGTGTACTATCATTCAATATATGCATCTGTCCTAGGAATTCACTGCCAGTTCTTTGTGCATATTATAAAATTGTATTTGTAAACTGGGAAATGAATTAAGCCATTACGGAATTTTCTTGTTTAGTTTTGTAACACTTTTGCATTCTCTCAAAGGGAATAACTTTAGATTTGCACACCATGTAAAACAATACAGTGGAACCTCTGATTATGAGACTAATCTGTTCCAGAAGAAGGCTCTTAGTCCAAATAGCTCTTAAACCGAAACGAGGCTCCCCACAGGAAACAATGTAAAGTCAGATAATCCATTCCACGTCCCCAAAAATATTCACAAAAAAATTATTTTCAATGGAATTTTATATAGAAATGATTGTCCCTAATATCTGAAACAAGTAACAATGATTAACACACAATATGAAGTAAAAATAAAACAAATTAAGAAGCATTTATGGATCTGCTCCAAGGAAGATTCTGGCCATCAGCTACTCGGCCGGTGCTGTCTGGGAGGCCCTGTTGGATCAGGAGGATCCGTTGACACCTCCACTCAAGGCAAAATGGCCTTTTCCCTTTTCCCTTGGCATTGCCTTTCCAGGGGTCTTTCCCAGGGTATGTGAAAATGCTTCTTATTATAACCCACCTCTGTGCTATGAGACAGGAGAAGAGATAGGCAGGAGGGGGATGGTCTGCAAGGTGCTGGGCAAGTAGGGTGTTTGTGTGTGTGTGTGTGTGAGAGAGAGAGAGAGGGAGATAATGAGTAAGTGACAGAGGAAATGGAGGGTCAGTCTTCCAACACTTGAAGAGATGGGCAAGAGGGGGATGGGCTGGATGGTGCCCTGCAACGTGTGTTTGTGTGAGTGACAGGGAAGATGGAAGGTCAGTCTTCCTATGCTTTAAGAAGAGTCCTGGCTGGCATGAGGGAGACAAGAGGGAGGAGAGGAGGAGTAGGGTGATTGCCTGGAAGGAGAATCTGGAGTCTGAATCTCGCAAGTTCTTTGTCTTGAATGACTTTCACTTAATTTACGTTTTTTACGCAGCATAGAGAAGAACCATCGGCATCATTGTGAGATTTCCTGTGCAAGCTCATCATGTGGTGCTCATCTATGAGTTGTCGCTCATTAACTGAATTAAATTTTATTAAAAAAATTTGCTTGTCTTGTGAACCGAGGTGCTCACAATCCGAAGTTCCACTGTATGTCACAAAATATTCTACATTTAATACCTCTAGTCAGTCAAAGATATTATGCATCATGTTCTTTTAGTACAGTCAAAATATAAGAGAAATAAAAGCAAAAACTGAAGAGATACTAAAGACTTTAACCAAGCTGAGATGAAAACAGCACAAAGACTATGAATGCTTCAGTGATAATATCAGCCTTATGGAACTCATTAACCACCTGAGGTACATTAGGCTCATGCTTCTGAGCCCAAGACACATAAAGATTTTAATGGAGCTTCTTGTTGGACTGATTAAATGCATAATTAAACTAACTGTATTTAGTTGGTTATAGTCCTGTTTTAATTTTATTATTGTTTATTGGATGTTAATTTATATTATTTATCTGTAATTTATTTGATTTATACATTACCTTCCTACTCACATGAATACTCAAAGCACCCATGAATTTTTATGAATTCGGTAAGCAACCCTGTAGAGTTCATCTTAAAGATCTCCTTACATAAACAAACATAGGCACAGAAAAAAGTGCATTTTATTGAACAGGTAACCAATCATTTCCTAAGTTTTACCACCAAAAGCTATATACCAGAATTAATTCTTATAATGTTAGCTAGTACATGATTCATGGAATATACTAATCATTGCTAATTTTTATAAGCTCACTGATAAAATGATTAAAATATTCATGAACTGAATTCAAGGAACTTCTCAGTCAATACAGTTAATATATTGAATACTTCACTTTAACACTTAAGAACCAAAGTCATGTTCAGTCAGCATTTTATTTTCACTGTAACCAGATGCCTCTGGGAGCCCATTAGAAGGACATGTGCAACAGTAACTAATCACTACCATTCAGTACCCCTGGCCACTGGCCTTCAGAAATAATAACCATTGACAGCCTTCTCTCCATGAAGATACTAATCCCTTTTTTGTCTAGTTGTCCATGTATGTTTTGAAAACTAATTTAGAATTTAACTATGTAGTGAATAGATTTATTATCATCTGTCCCACCATTTCATGAGAAGAAACAAAAATTCTCCTTATCCACTCTCTTCATCATCCCTAATTACATACATTAGTTACTTATCTGCTTTAGTATCTTTTCCTGAGCTACAATGAGCCCTTTGTTATCATGAGAGTGTTCCTTCAAGGCTTCATAATTTAAGGTTTTTGCATTGTTTTTAAATGCATAAGACTCTTTCTAAGCTATGTTGGCATTCCAACAGCATTTCTTGCACTTTGGCATATAGTCATGCTGGGTGCATGACCACAGAAGTGTCTTCAGACTATGCTGGCTCCTTGGCTATGAAACGGAGAAAAGCACCACCACCTAGAGTCAGACATGACTAAAAAAGGGAAAATCAGCACACTGGGCATGGGTTTGGGCAAGGCCCAGGAGAAAGTGGAGCACAGGAAGGCCTGGTGTGCTGCAGTCTATGGGGTCACGAAGAGTCAGACACAACTTAGCAACTGAACAAAAACAACAAAGCTTATGATGATGATTACAGAATACAATTACCAGCTTTTAAACGTAGGTTTCATCATGAACAATCTAATCCATCCCTGCAAATTTCCAAAATCTGGAGCTTTATAGAATCTTCTGGAACAATTTCTCAAAATATATGGGATGATTACAAACGAGAATTTTTTCACTTCCAGAATAAAAGCAGGATGCATAGGTTGCCTACAGATACTTTCACAAACCTAATCATTTGTCAGTGTTGTTGTTTCTCACCAAGAATTCTCACTGTATAGTTCTCTTATTCCATTGAAAACTTGAAGCAGTAAACTGCA
>JANHZU010000605.1:70252-81197 GCA_032468055.1 Acrochordus granulatus
ACCCAGGTTTCTCTTAGATCTTGAAAGCAGCCAGGAGAGACTAGTGGCTGGGTCCATGCTGTAGTTACAGCATCTTTGAGAATTGGGTGGCATTTCTTGGCTTGAAGAAAATAAAGATATTCCTCCTCCAGAAGCCATTTTGGACCCAACTAGATAATTATTTCTCTGTTTCCAATCTCTTTTTACAGAAGGTTTTGAAAAGTGGTCATTATTCCGTTTGTGAAGACCCTGGAATAAAGGGATTATCTAGGCAGGTTTAAGCCAGTTTTCAGGCCAGAATTTGGTATGGAAGCATCCTTGGTTTCACTTGTAGATGTTTTATGGCAGAGTCTGGATAGAGGTGGTACAGCCATCCTTGCACTCAATGATTTCTCAGCAATTTTTGATCCTATTGATCATGGTTGGCTCTATAGATTAGAAATAGGGAGCATCATTTTATGGCATCATTTTATAGTTTAAATTGTTGTTGTTGGGGGGGGCAGAGGTCAATCCATAGGCCCCTACTTTCTGGAATGTCAAAGGGCTTAAGTTTCTCTCCCCTTTCATTCAACATTTGTTTGAAACCATTGAGTAAGGTTATCCATCAGTTTGATGATATCATATGCTGATGATACCCAATTATATCTTTCAATCCAGGCTGACCAGGTGTCACTACCAAGGTTCTATCCCAGTGCCTGAAAACTATGGAAGTTTGGATGGGAGGAACCATCTCTGGCTTAGTCCATATAAGACCAAATTTGCTTCTGGATATGATTCAAGATGCTAATTATCATCTATAAACACCTATATGGCATTGTTCCTGCTTATTTGAGGGACTGCTTATCTCCTATAACATCTGTCCAGTTGTTTTGATCCACTAGGGTTGATTTGCTCCAGATTTGTTCAGTCTATCAGGATCCTGAAAAACATGCCTCCTCTGTTATAACGCCTGCCTTCTCTCTGAGATCCATATGGCTTCCACTCTGATGAGGTTTTGGAAGGTCTTCAACTGACTCTTTTACAGGCCTTGAGTTAGAATACCTTTTCAAGGTATATACTGTATATGCTGGTATTGGCCAGTTTATTTTATCTAATTGCATACTTCTGTTTGTTTTTATGTTGTAACTTACCCTGAGTTGCCTAAGTTAGGAGATAAATAAATACGTTAAAATATTAATCACATATTTTGTCATGGAATAATTGCTCAAGTCAAAATCGACTTTTTACAATTTTTTGAAAACATAGACCTGTTTTTCCCATAGTTGGAATTAATTACAATTGATTATATTATATTGTAACAAACTGCATGAGGAAAATGTAAAAAAAATTAAACAAGCCATTTTTCCAGAATTGTTCACAATTAGTTTGGGTAGCTATATCTTGTAATTCAGGAAGTGTTTTCATCTAGGATGACCCTGTTGAAATTTATTTTCATAAAATATTCAACTAAAGCATTTTTCACATCGGATTATTAATCTATCATTTACAGGGATTGGTTGTTTGCTTATAATTATTACTTACAGGATCAATAAGTTGGAAAACGTAAAAAAAATTGAAGCATGTTCGAATTTTTTCACTGCCAAAACAGACATTCACGTTAGGCCAGACCAATCTGTGGAATTTGGTCAGCAAGGTATTTAATCTTCAGATGACACAAAATACAGAATACATAAAATACTAAAAAAATGGTTATTTTAAGATTTTGTTTACTAGAAGAGAAAATTATGTTGCATACATGTTATATAGTTCATAGTAACCTTTAAAATTAATCCCAAAATATTTTCTCTACTCAGAAATTACAGACAAATATATATGCATATGTTGTGAAAAAAAAATAGGAACTAAAAATTTATTTAAAATATTTAAATTAGAGAAAATTGCATACACAAATGAAGATTTTCTTACATTTTTGGAATGTAAGAAAAGTTGAGAAAATAAGCTACTGTATATGATATTCACACATTAATTTTTGCTAAACTAAAATCATCCTATTGATTTGACTTCACTCTTTTTAGAATTGGCTATGCTAGTCCATGCTTCATCCTCTTCCAGGGCAATGAAATCTGGGTTCTCATCATTCTTCTGGAAGATTTATTAGCTAAGGAAATGGTGACATAGATATGGCTGTAGTTATATAATTGGGCGAGCCCTGGTTATTAATTACAAAACTAAGAATTAAATTTACCCCAACTTTGTCTCTTAAATGAACAATTAGATATTACCATGATCTTATCAATACCACCTTGGTGTCGGGTTTTGGCCAAGGTTTGGATGTGCAACCCCAGTAGTGTATACATAGTTTCTTATCCAGCTACACGGTGAACAGAGAAACATCGTCAAGAGATTGAGAGAATGAGTATAAGTCTATGTACATTTAGAATAAATCAAGAAAGCAGTGTCTTCCAAAGATAAAATTAAGTGGGATATTATACTATCCTACTGAGGCTTGGAACAATGCCTGCAATCAGAAATGTAAAATAGCCATTCTCAGGCACTCTAGCAAATTAACAAGCTCTTGTATTTTGTTTGATTTGCCACCCTCTGTGTCTGAGATGTGGGAATAGAAAATAGTAAGTTGGTAGCTATTTGCACCGAGGACTCCCAAAGGATAGATTCTGCAATGGAACAGAATCAGTTGTGAGGTATATTTCTTCACTGCTGTTTTCAGATCACTTTTATTGTCCAGCAAAAAGGCTCTTTAAATTGTCTATATTACTGTCAGCATAAAATTTCTTTCTTTTACAAAGAATATATTGGGAAAAGTTTGTAGTGATCATTAAAGGAAAAGGACAGTAGCCATAATCATAGTCATCTACAGCAAACCAACATCAGTTTGAATATATATTTTTGTGCTGTGAATTGTTAACTCATGACTATAGTGGCCTTTTGACTCTGTTGAATACAATTCCCAGTTATACTGTAAGTAAAACCCTGCAATACAAGAAAGGGGCATAATCTATGGTGAAAATCAATTTATCCAGTAATGTCCAATGTCCTTTTTCTTCTTTTTTACAGTACTGTACCTGCAAGTCAAATTTTAGCCAACAAAGAGGGAATGGAACAGGTGATAAAAGGATTCTTCTATTGCCCAGTCATGGTATCGTAACTTATAAAAGCCCCATGGGTACTAAAAACCATCATGAATTCACTATTATACCTCAAAGAGCATGCCAATTCCTACCATTCATTTTTGGAAGCATTTATATTCCCTCCTGAATATGTATTTGGGAGGCTTTTCTTTAACTCATGTTTCATGTCCATACTTTATCAGAAAATTTAAGGATTAGAAGCTGTGCCAGGAAAAGTTGGCAACATTACTGATTATAATCATCTTAGTTAAAGCCCACAGTCTGCTTTCCTTTGTTTAGGTTTTTGTTTTAGTGATTTACTTACAGTCATCATCTGTTGATATTAATCTGCATCACAAGGAACAAATAAAAATCAGCTAAAAGCCTAAGAAAAGGCATTCATATCAACCAATATTTCAGCAAAACAGTGCAATTTAAAATAGTTTTGGTATGAAAGCTTTAATTAGAAAACTTTACCATAAGTGTTCACTTTTGGAGCATAGTAATGCAATAGTAATATTGCAACATAGCTTTTATTTCACTGCTTACAGCCTAATTCACACTGAAATGTACTTTTTAGTACACTTGCTTGACTCTTAAATATTAGAGCAATGGTGCTACTATCCCACTATTGCTTCTAGAATTTTTCTGACTGCAAAATTCAAACAATGAATCATGAAATACACTATTATATAGATTAATGGCATGATTCCTGTCTTGTGAGTAAGGGTTGTCAGTCTTACTGCAAATTATAGGGAAATCACCTATAAGTTTCTCTCTAGGTATGGTGTAGTATAGAGAAGGTCAAAGGAAATTTCTTTTTCAGAGGAAGAAAAAATATTGTTCTGAGGATCAATAACCCAGATGACCAGTCTTCAGGGGAGATCACAGCACCATTATCTACTACTCCTATACCAGTTTGTTCAGTAAAATTTTCTCTGTCTCTTTTAGTCATATGGCCCCTGAGGACAATTCACTCCAGTTTCTTCGAAAAATATCATAGAATTTCCTCTCTGTTTCCTTGCACACAAGTAAAGTTAGGACTTTTTTGAAATAATAGGTCTTGTGCTTTTAGAACAGTCTATTTGATACAAATCAGCAAATGAGGATCTTTTAAGCAATGCCTCCTCAAAACGAAAGAAAATGCATTCATGGGATTTCTGTCTGCTAGGCAAGTTGCTGGTGCAAGGTAGGTAGCAAATAAATAAAATAAAATAATTGTAGATATTGAAAAAAAAAGAGAAAAGGCTGATAATCCATCTGGGACATCACATATTGGAACACGAAATTGGATTAGATACTTCTATGATGCTATTGCTGCATAATAGTATACAATATACAGAAACTATTTTTAAAATTATTAAAATAATGAAAGTAAATTTGTATTCAGAAAGATATATACAGTTTTAAGAGAATGCCATCTGTTAAGCAGCTTTTCTAAAAAGTGCAGAAAATACAATATTTAAGTGGGATTGAATTAATCCAAGCATCTACATACATGAGTCATTCAAGATTAATCACAGTTGGTAGCCTGACGTTACTTCTTCCTATCACTAGCATGCAGGTAGTGGTGAATAGAATGTAATAGAAAAAGACATAAAAAGTTTGGAGTACAAAAAATGCAAAAATGAGAGATGTATTTCATTATGAGTTTTTTTTTACTTGGTTAATGAAACTTGAACAGACCACATATTTAAAACATGTCATAATCATGTTTTGAATATGTGTTGGCTGCAGATTTATTTATTTATCAAATTTATACATCTGTCCATCTCATAAGAAGTGACTAGATTTATTTCTAGACCCAGTTTAGGGTGCTTATAATTATATTTGAAGTACTTAATGTTTTTATAATCTGTATAAATTGACTTTTATATAAATTACCAAGTCATTAGAGTCCCTGTTAATTTTCCCACAAAAAATGATAAGATTGGTGGGCATGATAGATGTAGACTTTTCAGTTTTAGCCTATATATTGTGCAATGGATAAAGTCTTCCTGGTTGCAGTTCTCTCTCAACCTCTGAAGGTGGCTACTAAGGACTCATCACTTGCTCTTTGCCAAACCTATTGCACAGAGTTGTTATTGTGGAAAAAATGTTGGAGGAGGGAGTGTTATATGCTGCCTTGAGCTTTTAAAGAAAAAGTTGATAAAAATGTGATAAATAATTTGTCTTCAAACTTATTTATTTCAAATTGTTTCTATTAATATCTATCTGCATGACTATTATTTACACCAGTTTAATTTGTACTGTGTTTTTATTATCTATAGTGAATTATGCTGTAGGATTATTTTATATTTTTGATTTGGACATTTTGTGCTTTTTTTCTTTTCTTTTTTCCTTAGAAGGCAACATATAAAATTTGAAATGAATAAAATCAGCTGAGCAAAATAAATATGATAAAATTTTTAGATTTCACATAGCAATCCTATCAAAAGGTATTATGGGGCTTCCTTTCTAGAGGTCCAACACAAAGATATTTGTTGAGAAAAGTTTGTTTAATAATATTTGTAGACTATTTCAATCTACTGTTTTCATATGGATTAACAAATGACACCACACCATCCCCAAGCTGATGTGACCTCTCTCCAGAGTTTCCTACAATACAGAGATGACATCTCTTAGTAAGATTTGAGTAACCTAGAGTTTAACCATTCCCCCCAGTAACTACTAATTGGAATCAGCCACTCAGATAGGAATAGTATTCCTATAGCACTCCTAATTCATCCTTGCAGGTGATCGAGAAGAATATCGCAATTTTCAAATACTGATTATATCAAATGTTGCCAAGAGATCAAGCAAACTGAGAGGCATTCTGCTTCCACTAAAATCCAAACAAAATTCATATCCTGTAACAGCAACAATGCCATTTCCATTCTATGACTGAATCAGAACCTGATTGAAAAGAATCCTGTTAATTTGTTTCCTGTAGGATCCTCTGTAGCTGATTTTCCCTCCAATCCTTCTGAACAACTGGCCACCAAGCAAAATTTGTCAAGAGTATCTAGAATGAGGCACTGCTTTGAGGGAAGGCACTGTTTTGTTTCTTGGTCATATAATCCAGAATTCTCCTAATCCAGAGTATGCCAATCCTGGCAATCATATGCTTCTATTCACATTGAAACCAATGTTATATAAAACAAAAATATAATTAATGTTGGATATATGATCTCAATAAGAATGATGATATCTATTGTATACTGGGAAATTAAAGAATGTGATTTGGTGGATTGAGTTACATTTTTTTCAGTGTTCTGTCTTTCTGTCTCTATATATGAAAAAGAAAAGTAATGCAACTACTTGATTTCATATCTATTTGTACTTACAGTAGATGGAGGGAAGGTTAACTTCCTTCCTTCTTCCATGTCACTGAACTAGTTGAAGTTTTTCTTGAAGATGCTTCCGGAACAAGCTTTTAATTTTTCATTGATATTGACTTTTATTTTACCATTAAGAGTAATCTGTGTTTTTAACAACTTATATTCTTCTGTATTTTGTCTTAAACTTTGTTAACCAACCTAATTGTATAAACCAATAAAAATATGCTTTTAAAAATGTAATTACTAATTTCTAGCATCACAAAATGAAAATATTTTGATTACACGATAAGGGCAAAACTAAGAATGGTTAATCTGCTAGCAGTGCAAATAAAAGTAAATCTAAATCAAGAAAGTATAACATGTTAGACAGAGATAATATAATATTAACATAATACTTACATAATATGTTTGTGCTGTGAGATGGGTGGCATATAAATTTAATGAAATAAATACAATTATAAATATAGAATCATGGAGTGAGAAAGGACCTTGAAGGTCTTCTAGTCCAGCCCCAATATACAAAATAGCTTTGATTTCACAAGTATTTTTAATGAATGAAAAATGGACTCAGTGCATTATTTTTTAAAAAAGCGAAAAAGCTGTTGTTTGAATATATAAAGCCAAGCAAACAAAAACATAACTGGCAACAGATAAAAAATATTGTAAGGTTCTGTCATTGATTGTTCAATTCCTTGTTTTAAAAAAAGTTTTAAAAGTGGGAGCTTTATTTCTTACCCAAGAGTAAACCAAGCAAAATAATTTGATTCATTTATAAATGGTCATACAAATATTTTTATCATGTTGGCAGGTCACACAATCAAAAAGTTTGAGAACCGCTTCTGTAAAACAGCCATATAGAACATGGTGCGACAGAGAAACATTTATAATAGTTTCCACAGAACTAGACATTAGAAGCAATGTTTGGCACTATAGGTATAATCTTCCCTACATCTATACCAACACATACATTTTAATGAGTAAGAAACAACTGGGGTTGAAACAGAACTTATCACTGACCAATCCTCACAAGTTCTGAAACTGCGAGAATGGATCTTTCAGTTTTAACAGCTGAAGCTATTCACATGTCAAGTGAATATGAATCTTTCATACATATCTTTTCTGCTCTACGGTAATACATCAGGAATGTATCCCAAGAGGCATCATCATGGAATAGCTCGTATTTTCTCTCCATAGGATCAAAACAACTGCTGATTTAAGAGCTGCATTACTGAACTGGAATTTTGCTTCATTTATCTAGGTGCCTTAGTAAAACTTCCACTTTTTTTTGAAATTTATAATTCCGAGGAATCCATTAAAAGCTAGTTTCTTGATCAGTTGGCATGTAGGAAAATATATGAATACGTCTGACTTGTCAAAATATTATGAGCATTAAACCAAAATCTTTGGTTTAACTGAAATAAAGCACAACCTATATTAAATAATTTAACTATTAAACAGGTGTTTTAAGTCCACCAGGAAGAGATAAAATGTTTTCTCCTTTTTCCTGATGGCTGAGTTTACCTGACTGATTTCTTAAGTTAGAACAAAACAGATATTCAGTTTGGGACTGTACGATTATCTGATTCATTGTTTAATTCATTTTTCTAAAATATTGCAATATAAATACTTAGGAAAAGTGCAGGTGATAAGCCACCAACTTTCTTTAGTCTCTGTCATGCATGAAGGAATACCTCTTCTAAAGTCTTGCAAGTTCATAGATCTTCTAATACATATCTGAGGAAGCCAGATGAACTTTCATCTGTCGCTTGAACCTCTTTTGCAAACCTCAGCAGATTAGCCCGCTTCTATTCTAGTCCGAAACAGACTGCCTTTGGCCCCTCCTCTGCTGACTCTGAGCTGTCTATCAATAGCATGAGGGTTCTTACAGATGGATCTTGGAAGAATGTGATTTTTGATGCAGTATGAAATAGTAGAATTCAGCACAGTCTTATTCTCTTCCTTTGGAAATCTCTGTTAGTTTTCAATCGGTAGGCAGACTATTGCAACCCTGCAGAGACTTTGGAATACATGAAAAATATAATAAGAAAGAATTCTCATATAACCAATGTTAAAGTCAAAATTCACTTGCAAACTCATTCATGCGCACTTATACAGCAAATTATTATTTTTCACAACCTAGTCTGTAGGGGGATGTAATAGAACATAACCTACTGAGGTCATGATGTGAAGAAAACTGTCACACTTCAAATCAGAGGAAAGAAAGGCCTCTAATTTGCTTCTACAAGATTTTTAAAATTTTCCTTGTAATTGATTGCTACTTATATAGCTGAAGCCAGGAAGAATGGCATTTCAAGAGGTTTGGTAAAAGATAATAACAGGATATATACAATAAAGCTACTGAAGCCCATTTTCTGGATGTCCAAGCTCTAGAGGTATATAATTATTTCACCCTGAAAGAAAATTAAAGAGATTTCCAGTTTCCATTTGTTCCAGAATAAATGCACAGAAACTGAATGACTCATAGTGTGCAGAAAAATCTTCACTTGTTGGACCATGATTTTGTATGTTACTCACCAAATTTCTATGAAAATTTACATTATTTAGTTCAATTGATGTAATTTCCATAATGACATCACACAAATGATATAAAATGTGTCAAATAACATAATTTAATTATTTTGCATAAGGACATCATCCATACACTAGATATATTCTCTGATTTACTCAGCAGTTAGGAATAATTGACATTCTTTTCCTTCAACTGATCTATTAAATCAAGGTTTTCAGAGCACTTCCATGTACATCTCTTCCTGCTCTTTAGAGAAGATTTATTAACTTCATAATGGCAAAATAGTTGGATTTCTGACAGCTGAAGAACTGAAGAGGAAGGATGTAATTCGATAAAGTCTTCTCTGATTCCAGTTTGATTCCAGGTGATAACATGTCCATCTTTTTTCTTGGCAACAGGAGGAATTGTTTGCCAACGTGGCCTTCTGGGATGTTTTTCTTCTCATTGCTTCTTAATCTAGTGAATAGACATGGGTTTCCTGTGATTGTTCATCCAAATTATAACCAGGACCTGCTTGGTGTATTTGTGGATGTATCTGTGTTTGTGTGTGTGTGTGTATTTGAGATTGCCAAAATCAGCTTGGTCTTGTACTTTCTCTGTTGGGGCTAGCAATAACCTATTGTATAGCAATAACCCAAATCATCCTTTCAGAAAAGGAAAATAGGAGAACTAATCTGTGGATAATTAAATCCATATACTTTGAATAAATAATTCATACACTACATGTGATAAGTATGGAAAGGAAGGTTCTGCACTGTATATTGAAATAGCCAACCCCTCTAACCACTACTTACTATATAGTCTGGTATTTCTGAATGCACATTTGTGCCAACTCATTTGGGCATGTGCACACACACACACACACACACACACACAGAGTCCTTTGGGATAATTGTTACAATTGTCCCCAATTCAGGTGCCAGCTGGTGTCATATATAAAATTTGCTTTTGATTTTGAGTTTTCAGAACTGTCAAAATTATTTCTTTTTCAAATATAATTTAATGGAACATTTTCTGCTGAGTTACTATCACAGATTGCCTTTTTTCATTCTGATATGCTCATCCTTGCCATTGTCACACACTCATATGAAAAATAATAATTCATAAATCTAATTGAAGTTCAGTAATGCATTAATTATGATACAGTGCAAAGGATAGTAAAAGTCTACCTTTCACAGATAAGCATATAATATACATGGTTCAGTGAAATTCATTCACTAGTTTATGATTATAAATTCCTTCAGGCACTGTGACAAATCCATCTCAAGTCCCTTAGTGATATATTTTGAATTTTGTAGATGTGTTAAAAATATTCCCCATGTAGCTCCCTGTGGCTAGACATCTGAGAAATCTCAGAAGCACAATGTTATTTCAGCTAAAGTTGGCAGTAATTTACACTCAGTGAATTGGTTCCACATCTGCTTGTTTCAAATTATTTTAAAAAAGAAATAAAAATTTGAGCTGAATACATTTATCTTCGGACAAATGACACTTTTGATAAATTTTCCTTCACAAATGAAGATTACCAACTACCTCATTATTAGTTTCTGAATATCCAACTCATGTTGCTGTTTATGGAAAGTAAAAATTTACTTCTATACTGAAAACACTTTCTGCTATTCACTTCTGACTGACGTGGAAAAATTGTCCAAAATGTTAGTAAAACAAATAGCTTTCTTCTTCCACATTTCTGGAGCATACTCTCTGCATTTGTCTGCCAATCTGCAAAAATAATCTGAACATTTGCTATAAGCTTGAACTTCCCTCCCAACTTGGATGGCTGTTGTCCAACAAGCACCTACACGACTGACTCAGTTTTATGACCTTTTTTGCAGCGGTCATTAAGAGAACCTGTTGGTCATAAGCATCATTCCTATGGGTGTTTTTCTGTAAGAGTAAGCCATTTGCACAATAGGCAATCATGTGACCATGGTGAGAGGGTGCCACTGTTGGAACTCCAGAATCTGTTGTAAATACAGTGGTGCCTTACAAGACGAGATTAATCCGTTCCGGAAGAACGCTCTTAGCGCGAAATGCTCGTCCAGCGG
>JANHZU010000605.1:81297-100413 GCA_032468055.1 Acrochordus granulatus
TGATTAAATTTTTTGCTCGTCCTGCGGGTTTCTCGCCTTGTGAGTTACTCGTCCTGTAAGGCACCACTGTACTATTTGGGAGGTCCATTGTAACTTCACTAAGTGATTGGTCATTAAGTGAGGACTACCTATAAACTGTCAGGACTAGATAGGACTTGCCTGTAACCTAAACTGCCAGTAAGACTTGCCACATTATCTTCAGTATTGTCAGCACGTTTTATTATTTATCATTTGGGAATATTTATGTCAGAGAAAGAAGAAGAGTAGAGCTTTAACACCAGAAAATCTAAATATGATTTTAAGCTGCCTCTGCAATTGGCTGGCAATAAGACAATCCCATCTTTTTCTAAAAAGGAGTGAGGTAGCTTTCTATGGTCAGTGAAAGATGAGGAAGACCACTAGGCTAAGTTAATTGTGACTAATATAATTTCCTTTCATTTCAGTAATGCTAATTTAAGACGGCTAAATCTAGATTAAACACAATTTAATCTAGCGTAATATATTTTATGTATTTATTTAGTCACTATATTTATATAGACACCCATCTCACAAACATGTCTCTGGTTGGCATATAATAAAACTACATGGTTCTACATGTAGTAAACATTTGTGAAATGTGATGAATACTAAGAGTTCTCTCTTTGTCTCTCTCTCTCTCTTCCTTTTTTTTTTGATCAGAATAAATAAGTATAGTGCAAAGACATTGCTGTAATTTAAATTAGATTTCCTAAGTATATATTCTGGACTTAGAAATTAGTTTTCAGTTTTTAAGAGTTATTTTCAAATATTTTGATAAGTTTAGATACACAGTTTGCATAACTTAGATGTCCTTGAGCTTCAATATGTATGACCTATTTTATATGGTTTTAATATACTTAATTATAATTGTAAGCTTGGTCTGCATCTATAAAAGAATGCTTAATGTTGTAAATCAACTCAAGCAACAAATAAACCTTTGAAAATTGTATTATACATAGATATAATTATAAGAGGTATACAAAATCATGGGGAAAGGGTGTTTATTATTGTTGTTTAAACTGATACATATTTTGCTCTTCACTTTTCTTCATTCTGTCTTTATTGCTTGCTCAATTTACACAGATTGCTCTGGAAGCAATCACTACATCTGACAACATGATGAGAAAAACAGAATCCAGAACAATGCATTGAAAAATCTTTTCATTTTCTAGTACAATTCTATAATTTAAGAGCCACTTTCCAGTGTGAACAATCAGAATATGTTTTCTGTGCAACAGTACATTACACACAACTATTCTGTTAAAATTAAATGGTATATTACAATGTTTTTCCATTAAAAGATATACTGGCACTATCTTACCCAAAAGATAGTAATAGGTTTCTTGGCTGTTCTGCAAATACTTGTTCTTGAATAGAAGTTTACTCAGACCCTATAATTTAGTGATTTTTTGAGGTATCACTCACTACTCTCCTCATTCCAGACTATCTTCTTTGGTGTTATCAGTTCTGCTTGTTCTGATTAGTTGTGTGTGGATTTTCCATGGCAAGGCCATGTAGAACATGGTACAATACTTATTTTATATTACCATTTTTGGTTATAAACTATAAGTATTATATCTCATACTCATCAGAATGAGGGCTAATTCACGTTTCATAGCAGAACACTAGGCTAAACTGTAAGTAAAACTCCGAGTAGGACCCATCCATCCAATCTGCACATTTTGGCTAAAAATGAGGAAGATTCTACAAAAGATTTTGGAAGGGACAAAATTTTGATTGTGATCCGATCCCAAAGCTGAAACAAATTTTCCTTGAAGCTTCATTAAGTGCCCTTTCTACTGACCTTCAAGAAAGTGATTATGACTAAGCTGCTTAGTACAGCTTTCAGTTTATAACACTGGTTGGAAAAAACACATAATTAAAGAATTATGATTCCTGTATTTATGTCCTTTGATTTTTTTATTTTTTGATATTTTAATTGTGTTAGCCTTCTTTTTTAACTGGAATATTGTCAAGTTCTGGGAATCTTTCTGGTCTATAAGTATGTAAATAAATAAACAGGATTTTTTTAAAAAAAATAAACCCCCAAATATTATGGGAATGTCTATGATGCTACCAGGGGTTGAGAGTGACTTAAAGCAGACTTTATTTTCATCCCACCAGGAATAGATACTAAAAAATCAGGCAGCTGAGGACATGAAGGCAACAACATCCCAACCATCTTAACTACATCAAGATTGCTTAGTCAAGAATAATGCTTCAATTTCCCTCCACAGAAATCTTGATGCAACTGAAATCTCTGAAGGAAAGAAAGACTGACTGTCTCTGTCTCTCTCTCTTACTCTCTGTGTGTGTAAGATAGAGTCTAGGTATATATTGCAATGAAAGTTGGCAGTCATTTTTAGCCAGCTGTCTCACTTCAATCATTTTTCCCCTGATATTTCTGGGCTATAGCGGGTGGACTACAATGATGTGATGACACATATATAATGGTTACATAATCACAATTACATAATGATATAATTGGGGAGGAAAACACATTTCTAAAAAGTTTTAATTTGCCCTCTTATGTATGTGTGTTTAACAGAAAAAAAGCACAAATAACAATAGTAATTATTAATGGATATTGCAGTACCCAGAGACAGCAGAAGAGAAGGAATGGGGAAAAATAATAAAATATGAATACTTGTAAACAGAATGAAAAAAGAAAGCAAAGATAGTTGTAGGAATAAGAGAGTAAATTCCATTAATGTTATTTAGTTTTACCCAAGTGCAAATCCTCAGTTTGATTTCTGTACATAGACTTTTAGCAATAAATTAGTTGTTTTGAACCTTAATGTGTGGACCTAGTTAGTTGCACCTGACAATAGTATCAACAATAATAGGTGTCTTGGGTGTAACCTTAAAACATTGACAATACGGTTAATATTATCAAACAACAACATTGTTGGAACTGTCTCAGGTCCTTGGGAAGGATTCAATAGGTGGACAAAAATGTCACATCCATTCTTAACATCTGGCTGGCTGTGTGACAAACCATAATATTTTTATTCCACCTTTTTATGTATAATTTAAGGCAGTGAACTTATACCTCTTACTCTAGCCTCTTATTTTCCCCACCACAACAACCTTGGAGATCCAGAGTGACTGGCCCAAAGTCACCAAACTGGCTTTCATGCCTAAGGCAGGCCTAGAACTCACACTCTCCTAGTTTGTAGGCTAGTACCTTAACCTCGCTGCTTCTGTCCAGTCTCTGGGCGTGGCTTCTATTGTGCAGTGCTGTTTCAGCTATGAAGCACCTGGAATCCTAGCCAGGTGCTTTTCATTATCTTTTCAAAATTGGTTGGTCAAATGGTTAACTAGGTTGTAGCCTAGAAATTGATTAGCACAGAACAAGAGGGTGAGATGGTCTTTCATGGGCTTGTGGCCAGGTATTGCAGTCTCTTCTCTGTGATGTAGGTCCTCTTCAGCATCTTTTTCCAGAAGAGACCCATCTCGTCCCAGTTAAAAACCTGCTGTGGGAGGTGACCTTTGGAAGTGACAGAATTTCTGAACTCTGCAGTGAACGCCTCTGCTGCCTTAGCGTCTGAGCTTGCTGCCTCTCCGTGCCTCAGAACACTTTGGATGCCACTTTTCTTCTTAAAGTTATTGAACCATCCCCGGCTCACCTTGAAATCTGCTTCTTCTTCTGTTGAAGTACCTGTTGACTTCGCTATGAGATCCACATACAACACCCTTGCCTTCTCACAGATAATGTTCTCAGTCACAGTATCACCTGCTAATTGCTTCTCATGAGCCACATGAGAAGGAACCTTTCTATGTCTTCCAGAACACATGGGTATTGCTTTGTTATTCTTGTGACTCCTTTTGCTGGATCTAGTCCCTTTATCTCTTCTTTCTTTTTCAAGATGGTGTAAATCGTCGACATCAACTTGCTATAAATTCTTGTGAGGTCAGCCATGTGCACACCTCATTTGTGCCTCTTGACGATTTCTTTCTTAAGGTCTACCATAATCATTTCCTTCTTCTTCTTACTGCCTTCCTTTTCACACTTCTTCTTTATGGGGCTTCCTGCACACACACGTGGTCACATGTAAACACACATAGTAATAGCATAAAATGCATGTGGTAGCGTCAACGGAACTCTTGCACAGATGCTGCCTGAATGAGAGATACAGTGCCCACTGACTGAGGATGCATAGTTCCATGAGATTTCCCATGTGAGATCATTGCGCAAAGCTCAAGCTCATCTTGCAAGTTTTCACTCATTAACTGAATTAAGTTTTATTAAAAAAAATTGCTCGGCTTGAGGAACACTCCTTAACTGCATTACTCACAATCCAAGGTTTCACTATACTCAGATACATTATTGGCCATGCATGATTAGATATGTAAGGAATTTGATTCCAGTACAGCAGCTCTCAGCATACTTGCAACATCAATAAACAACAGTACAGTATAAGATAATACATAACAATGTTAGCTATTCAGTAACCATGCAGTCAATAGAGAGGAAGTATTTCAAAGTTGTAGAATTTATAGGTATGTATACATATTAGACAGAACTTCTGGATTAAATAGAATTCTCTACTCTACTCTTCTGTTCTATCTATCATGTAGCATGAATCATATAGTATTAGTCAAGTATTCATTTGAATGATGGCATGCGGGGAAAAGCTATTCTTGTATCTGGTAGTTTTGGTATGCAGTATCCTGTAGTTCAAACAAGTTGTGTGTAAGGTGAGAGGGATCTACATATATCTTCTCTGCCCCCTTTTTTTTGACCTTCTCAGTATACAGGTCTTTTATGGTGGGCAGGTTAGCTACAACTATTTTTCTGTAATCTTGACTATACATTGGAGTCTGTACCTGTCCTGTATGGCTGCTGCAAAGAACCAGACAGTAATAGATGTACAAAGGACAGACTCAGTGATTCGTTTATAGAACTGTATCAGCAGGTTTGAGGCAGGTTGAAGTTCTTGAGCTGATGCAGGAAGTACATTCTCTGATCTCCCTTCTTAATCAGTTGTTGATGTAGTTGCCCATTTTGAGTCTTGGGAGATTATAAAGCCTAGAACTTGAATGACTGTACTACTGGTAAAATGTTGCTGAATATGGTAAGGGAGGATAAAATAGTAGGACTTTTTCTAAAATTGACTGTCATTTCTATAGTTTTGAGTGTATTGAGCTCTAAATAGTTTCAACTATACCTCAGGACCAGCTGTTCAACTTCCCATCTGTACGCAAACTCATCACCATCTTTAATGAATCTAATGATTGTTGTATCATCTGCAAACTTCAGAATTTTTACAGAGGGGTCATTAGAGATGCAGTCATTGATGTTGAGGGAGAAAAATAACAGAAAGTGCACTCATCCTTGAGGAGCACCAGTGCTGACTGTTCAAGTACTGGATATAATTTTCTCTAGCCTCACCTGTTGCTTCTTATTTGTCAGAAAGCTGGTTATCCACTTACAGATACACCAGTTTTTCAAAGATCTTTATGACTACTGATGTTAATGCGATGGGTCTGTAGTAATTTAGCCCACTGATGGAGGCTTTCTTAAGAATGTGGATGATGGTAGAATGTTTAAAGCATGAAGGGATATAGCACAGCTTTAGTGATCTGTTAAAAATTCTTGTGAAGATGGGAGCCAATTGTGCTGCACAGGTTTTCAGGCAGGAAGAGGTCTTGCCATCTGCTTCAGGTGCAATCCTGATTGTTTGTTTTTGAAAATGACTTTATACTTCTTTTTCTAGAGTCACAAGATGTGGGGGCCCAAAAGGAGGTAAGAGCCCAGGAGGGGAGGAGAGCCGAGAAGGAGGGGTGGATGTGATGGATGTGGTTGAGGAAAGCATAATAAAACATCTTTATTCATAAAGCCCATAGTCTTAACACACCAATTTTATTTGTTTGCCTATTAAAAGCCAGCATTAAAATGTGCCACAGTTATTTTGATTTTTGCCCCAATAAAGAATTTCAGTGGCACAACCTCAAGGGGTATATAGGGCTGCCTTCTACTTAAAGCCCATGCCAGGTACCTGTGAATGTGCTCAAGAATATATGTCCAAATGCACATTGACACACATCTGTTGAGGGCTGAAATATTTCTTTCCTAAAAGGTAATGACATTTTTTTGTCTCTGCTTCAGCAATCTAATCTGAATAGAGATGGTCATCAGACTTTGATTTTTATTGCAGTATATAATATTAAAGTATCTCTAGGAAATAAAATTTTAGTGACAAATCACTATTCTTTTGAAAAATAATTATTTAAAAATAAATATGCAGAAGCAGACAGTTTTTATTCAGAAAATGTCTCATGTATCAAATATTTAGACACATTATTTACAACAAAGGAAAACTTTCAGCTCACTGCTTAATTTTTTTGCTCATAATTATCTATGCTTTACAAATATAGGGTCTTTTAAAAGTTAAAGTGAACTACTTTAAAAGTTAAAGAAGAAAATATAGTATAGAAATTTCTAATCAACCTGTACAAATCAGTTTTAAAATTAAGATGTGTAGCCAATTACATATGGTATTTCATTTTTGGGGGATGATAGTAAAACATTAACTATACCCTTTTTATCTATGACAGAGTATGAAAATGAAGTTAAACATACCCTAGATAGAGAACTGAAATACCATATACAGTGGTGCCTCACAAGATGAGTAACTTGCAGGATGAGAAACTTGCAGGACGAGCAAAAAATTTAATCAAAAATATTTTGCTGGACGAGCCGTGACTCATGAGACGAGAAAACTTCATGCCAAACCTTGCGTGTCATCAGTAAGCGCGCTCTGTATTTCCCGTTCAGGCAACTCTGCGTGAGAGTTCTGCAAACTCTTACCTCGTGCTTTACTCCATTGTTGCAGACAGCAACCCCATGTGCGCGTTCTGCTAATGCAGCAAGCGTACGTGCGTTCTACCATCTCTCCTCTCTGTCCTGCACTCTCTCCCGAAGTCTATCCAAACCACAGCCATTGCACTGGCTATGCTGTCAAACCATCTCATTCTCTGTCACCCTTTCACTTTTGCCTTCAATCTTTCCCAGCATTACAGTCTTTTCAATGAGTCTCCTCTCTTCACATTATGTGGCCAAATGTATTTGAGCTTCAGATTCAGCATCTGTCCTTCCAAAGAACAGTCAGGGTTGATTTGCTGTAGGATTTGCTGTCTGATTTCCTTTTAGTCCAAGGGACTGTTCTCTAGCACCACAATTCAAAGGCATCAATTCTTTGAAGCTCAGCCTTCCTTATGGTCCAATTCTCACAGCCATACAGTATTACTGGGAAAACCATAGCCTTGACTATGCAGATCTTTGTTGGCAAGGTGATGTCTCTTTAATCTTTTTTAATATGCTATCTAGGTTAGCCATAGCTTTCTTCCCAAGGAGCAAGTGTCTTTTAATTTCATGGCTGCAGTCACCATCTGCTGTGATCTTGGAGCCCAAGAAAGTAAAATCTGTCACTGCTTTTCCCTTCTATTTGCCAGAAAGTGATGGGACCAGTTGCCATGATCTTAGCTTTTTTAATGTTGAGTTTCAAGCCAGCTATTGACTTTCCTCTTTCACGCTCATCAAAAGTTCCTCTTCACTTTCTGCCATTACAGTGGTATTGTCTGCATATCTCAGGTTGTTGATATTTCTCTTGGCAATCTTAATTCCAGCTGGTGATTCATCCAGCCCAGCATTTTGCATGATGTAATCAGCATATAAGTTAAATAAGCAGGGTGATAATATACAACCTTGCTGTACTCCTTTCCCAATTTTGAACCAATCTGTTGTTCCATGTCTGATGTCTGTTGCTTCTTGACTAGCATACAGGTTTCTCAGTAGACAAGTAAGGATGCCTTCAAATTCTGGTGCTGGAGAGGATTCTTGAGAGTCCCTTGGATTGCAAGGAGATCAAACCAGTTAATCCTACAGGAAATTAATCCTGATTGTTCACTGGAAGGAACTGAAGAAAAAAAACTGAAGCTCAAATATTTTGGTCACATCATAAGGTGATACTCCCATCTCTTCAAGAATCTTTTTGATTCACACAATCAAAAGCTTTAGTGTAGTCAATGAAGTAGAAGTAGATGTTTTTCTGGGACTCCAATGCTTTCTCCATAATCAAGGGAATGTTGGCAATTTGATCTCTAGTTCTTCCACCTCTTTGAAACCCAGCATGTACTTCTAGTGGTTCTCAGTTCACATACTGCTGAAGCCTAGCTTGTAATATTTTGAGCATATTCTTGCTAGTGTGTGAAATGAGTGCAATTGTACAGTAGTTTGTACATTCTTTGTCATTGCCTTTCTTTAGGATTGGAACATAAACTAACCTTTTCCAATCCTGTAGCCACTGTTGAGTTTTCTGAAATTTGCTGGCATATTGAGTGCAGCATTTTAAAAGCACCATCTTTTAGGATTTAAATAGTTCATCTGGAATACTGTAATCTAAACAACAATCTTATTGTTTACAGCTTTATTGTTTCTAGCTTTATTATTAGCAATGTTTCCTAAAGCCCGCTTGACTTCACACTCCAGGATGTCCTGCTGTAGGTCAACAACCACACAATCATGGTTATAGGGACATTTAGATCTTTCTTGTATAGGTCTTCTGTGTCTTCTTGCCACCTGTTTTTAATATATTCTGCTTCTGTTAGGTCCCTAGCATTTTTGTCCTTTATCATGCCCATTTTTGCACAAACTGCTCCCTTGGTAGTTTTCTTAAAGAGCTCTCTAGTCTTTCCCAGTCTATTGTTTTCCTCTATTACTTTGTGTTGTTCATTTAAAAAGGCCTTCTTATCTCTCTTTGCTATTCTCTGGAAATCTCTATTCAGTTGGTCATTTTCTTCCTTGCCTTTTGCTTTCCTTCTTTCCTCAGCTGTTTGTAAAGCCTCATCAAACAGACATTTTGTTTTCTTGCATTTCTGTTTCTTTGGGATGGTTTTAGTAACTACCTCTTGTACAATGTGACACATCTTCATCCACAGGTCTTCAGGCACTCTGTCAGATCTAATCCCTTAAATCTGTCCCTCACCTCCACTGTATATTCATAAGGGATATCACTGAGGTTCATACCTGAATGGCCTAGTGGTTTTTCCTACATTCTTCAATTTAAGCCTATATTTTGTAATAAGAAGGTCATTATCTGAGCCACAGTCAGCTCCAGGTCTTGTTTTATTGACTGTTTAGAGTTTCTCCATCTTTGGCTGCAAAGAATATAATCAATCTGATTTCAATGTTGACCATCTGATGATTTCCATGGGTTGAGTCGACTCTTGGGTTGTTGGAAAAATGTAGTTGTTATGACCAGCTTGTTGTCTTGACAAAACTCTGTTAGCCTTTGCCCTGCTTCATTTTGTACTCCAAGGCCAAACTTGCCTGATATTCTGGTTATCTTTTGACTCCTACTTTAGCATTCTAATCCTTTACGATGAAAAGGATACCATTTTTTGGTGTAAGTTCTAGAAAGTGTTGTAGACACTGAACCTCAGCCTCTTCAGCATCAGTGATTGGTGCATAGACTTTGAATGGTTTGCTTTGGATTCAAACTTAGATCATTGTGTTATTTTTGAAATTGTACTCCAGTACTGCTTTTCTCACTTTTATTTATGATGGTTACTCCATTTCTTCTCAGGGATTATTGTCCATAGCAGTATATGTAATAGTCATTTGAATTAAATTCTCTCATTCCTGTCCATTTTAGTTCACTGATTCCAAAGATGTTGATGTTTAATCTTTCCATCTCATGTTTGACCACATTCAGCTTAACTTCATTCACTCCTATACAGGTAAGATCAAAATTTCCTGATAACCACGATGGTGTGGTTGCTGACCTAGAGTTAGACATCCTGGACAGTAAAGTTAAGTGTGCCTTAGGAAACATTACTAACAACAAAGTTAGTGGAGGTGGCAGTATTCCAGCTGAACTATTTAAAATCCTAAAAGATTATGCTGTTAAAGTACTGCACTCAATATGCCAGCAAATTTGGAAAACTTAAAGCCTCTTGATGAGGGTGAAAGAAGAGGGTACAAAAGCTTGTTTGAAACTCAACATTCAAAAAGTCATAGCATCCAGTCCCATCACTTCCTGTCAAATAGAGCAAGAAGAAACGGAAGCAGTGGGCTCCAAAATCACTATGACAATGACTGCAGCCATGAAATTAAAAGACGTTTACTCCTTGGGAGGAAAGCTATGGCAAATCTAGACAGCATATTAAAAAGCAGAGACATCACCTTGCCGACAAAGGTCTGTATAATCAAAGCTATGATGTTCTAGTAGTAATGTCTGGCTGTGAGAGTTGGACCATAAGGAAGGGTGATGTTGAAAAATTGATGCCTTTGAATTGTAGTGCTGGAGAAGATTCTTGAGAGTCTCTTGGACTGCAGAGAGATCAAACCAGTCAATCCTGAAATCAATTCTGACTGTTCATTGGAAGAACAGGTACTGAAACTGAAACTCAAATACTCTGGCTACACAATGCAAAGAGAAAACTCATTGGAAAAGACCATGATTCTGGGAAAGACTGAAGACAAAAGGAGAAGAGGGTGGTAGAGGATGAGATGGTTTGATAGCATTGGATGTGATGGGCATTGATTTGGGTGTGTTCCAGGAGGCAATGCAGGACAAGGAGGCCTTGCGTGCTGTAGTCCATGGGGTTGCAAAGAGTCATACACAACTGAGCAACTGAACAACTATAAGAATTTCCAAACAGTTAAGTGAGTAAAAAAATGGCCTATTGTTAATTCTATCACTTTTGGTTGTTGAATGCTAAAAGAAGTGTTGAAAGACAAAAAGCTACTTCAGTACTATTTTTATTTCCAATGTCTTTGGGCTCCATTGGCCCCAGAAACATTATTTAACAACAACAACAGTAGTAGTAATAGTAGTGGCAAGTGACAGTAGTTCATATTTTAATCTTTTTCCGAACTCCCTGAAAGGAAACAATAAAAACACATTTGCTTCCTGTTTACAATTCAGATTTAAATCATTGCAAAAAAAAAAACTTTCAGCAGACTCTGAAGTATTATTGTGCTGACCCCTAAGATAATCTTTCTCTAAATCTTTACTGCTCACCTATCACCCTTTCAGCTTGTTTTGTGTGAACCTGTCTGTGTATCCTGTTTCCTGTCCTTTTTTGAGAAATGTACATATTTCTTATCATCCTTTTTCTTTTTTCATTTGGGATTGAAAAAGTCTCCTGGATAGGAGTCAAAATGTTTTCCAACTACATCTAATAATAACAAGTCCAGTTACCTTTTTAAGGAAGTTAGCATTTTTTGCAATTTTGTTACAAATAAGAACACAGGAAGTAATTCTGGAAATTTAGAACTAATAATGTTGCTGTTCAGCTAGATACTTCATCTCTTTAGAAGAGAACCATGAGAAGGAATCAGGTATAGGAATCAAGCCCTTCTTAGCTATGAAAGGTCATTGTATCTGTAATGCTCCTTTTTTTTCTAATTTATTCTGAGGATTCAAACCTGAGACTATGGCCAAAATAGAGACCGGGTGCTCCTGCTCTCTATTCTTCTCTAGGTTGTGTGCTTCGTATATGTTTGGTTAGGGGGATGATGGAGCCTACAGCTTGGAGGGAAGGGATGTTGGGGCATGGAAGAGAACTTTACCCTGGAGGGTGGAAGGCAGGAGATACTATTTGCATGGTGTTGGGTATGGGGTGCTACGGGAGATGGGGGACAGGCCATTACAAGAGAAGACAACCCTGATGTTTATTATCGGTCATCTGTTCTGGTCCTCCTTGCTCAATACTTGGATAACATGCTCCTGGTAACCTTGAGGTCTGGGTGCTGCTGGTGAATGCCAGATTGGTTAATCAGAAAGCTCCTTTAATTTGTGACACCATTGAGGAGGAGCAGGCTGAGCTGGCATGTATTACTGAGACCTGGCTGGCTCCTGAAGTGGGAGTTGCTCTCTCAGAGATGTGCCCAGCCAAGACTCCAAGGCAAGGGAGGTGGAGTGGCAATGGTTACTTAAGAGTTTGTTTGTCTCCAGGGGCCTCATTCCACTGGTGTCCAGTTGAGAGACTGTTCTTGAAGTTGGGTGCATGGGATCATTTGGGAGTCTTGCTACTGTACCAGCCTGCCTGCTGCCTGAGCTGGTCGAGGCCATCTCTGGGCTGGCATTGGACTTCCCTAGGCAGATGGTCCTGGGGGATTTGCTTGGGTTTGTCCTCAGGCTTAGTTCAGGAGTTATGGGGCCTATCCCATTTCATTTTCTTCTCAAGATAGTGGCCACACTCTGGATATGATTTTCCTGGAGCAATTGCAACATGATCTGCAGTGGGAAGTTTCATTGTCCCGTGTCATGGTCAGATCATGCCCTGGTATCACTCAGAATCTCTTATACCAACCCCTCTTCAGGGGGTCAGGACTTATTGATTTGGTCTATCCTCGGTGACTGATGGACCCAGAAAGGTTTCAGAGGGAACTGGGGGATGTACCGGGGGCATTGCTGCATGGTTCTGTTGAATTCCTGGTTACATCCTGGAATTTAAGGGCAGCTGAGGCTTTGGATAGGATCATGCCTATGAGGCCTCTCTCTACTTATCACACTCGATACTCTCCATGGTTTATGGAAGAATTACAGGTGCTGAAGATGGTAAAGAGACTCCTAGAGCACCGCTGGTAGAAATCTGGGGAAGAATTCAACTGAATACAAGCTAGAGCCTATCTTGTGGTGATAAGGGAGGCAAAATGGAATTATTTCTCTTATTGCATCAACAGAGTGTCATCCTTTGGTCCTGTTTAATATTCTTGGTCAGGGGGACTCAGGGGATCTTCTTCAGGGCCAGTCAGAGGAGTTCTCTGATCACTTGGTTGATAAAGTTGCTCAGATTCAGTCTCAGTTGGAGGCCGGGCATGAGACAAGTCCTTGTGAGATGCGGGGGAGCAGTCTTGCCCAGTTATCTGGGAAAAATTTGATCTGTTGTCCCTGATGATGTGGACAGGATCCTTGATGCTGTCACTGTGACCATTTGTTAATTAGATCCTTGCCCCTCCTGGTTGGTGAAAGTTGCCAGGATGGTGACTAATAAGTGGGTCCATATAGTGATTACTGTTTCACTGCAAGAGGGGACTTTTCCAGGCCAATTTAAGAAGGCCTTGGTTTGTCCCCTGCTAAAAAATTCTTCATTGGACTCCAATTCTCTGGACAATTATCGTCCAGTCTCCCACCTTCCCTTCTTAGGGAAAGTGGTTGAGAAAGTGGTCGCTTGGCAGCTGCAGAGGTTCTTCAGACTTGTTTATGGTATGGAGACAGCAGTGGTCATGCTTGTGAATGATCTCTGGCATGAGTGGGATGGCAGTAGTGCATCCATCCTAGTTCTTCTTGATATCTCTGCAGCTTTTGATACTGTTAATCATGGTACCTTTTTGGGTTGGCTGTGGGGATTGGGGCTAGGTGGTGCAGTTTTGCACTGGTTCATCTCCTTTCTTCAGGGCCCATCTCAATCGGTGTTGATAGGGATAGAGAAGTCCAGTCCTCAGCTGCTACTTGTGGCATGCCTCAGGGCTAAGTACTTTCTCCCCTCCTCTTTAACATTTACATGAAACCATTGGGTGAGATCATCTGTCACCATGGGATGAGGTACTATCAATACACTGATGATACCCAGATTTACATCTCCATACTGGTGATCCAAGTGATGCTGTCTTGGCCTTGACTCAGTGACTGGAGGCTGTACATGTCTGGATGGGGGACAACAGGCTTTGGTGAACCCTGGCAAGACTGAGTGGCTCTGGGTGGCTGGGGATTCTGGTTCTGGGACATAAACATCTTTGACTCTGGATGGGGTGGCACTACTTCAGACAGATTAGGTGCATAATTTGGGGGTTCTTCTGGACTCGCAACTCCTGCTCGATGAACAGATGGTGTCTGTGGCTAGGAGAGCCTATGAGTGACTGCTTGTCATGTGCAGTTATGCCCCTTCCTAGACTAGGACTCCCTACACTCAGTCACTCATGCCCTTGTCATCTTATCTTTAGATTGTAACGTAACATGCTCTACATGGGGCTACCCTTGAAGAGCATCCGGAGGTTGAAGCTGGTGAAGAATGCAGCTGCGCGGATGATTATAAGGGCCGATATAATGGCCCATGTAACACCTTTATTCTGCAAGTTGCATTGGCTGCCAGTCTGCTTCTGGATGTAATTTAAGGTATTGGTTTTGACTTTTAAAGCCCTTCATAGCATAGAACCAGGTTATTTGAGGAACCATCTCACCCCAATGGGGTTTTCCCTCACCACCAGATCCAGGGGAAGGGCTCTCCTCTGGATCCCATCAGCCAAGGAATTTTGGCTGTTGGGATCTAGAAGAAGAACTTTTTCGGCTGTGGCTCCTGTATTATGGAACATCTTGCCCTCAGAGGTGAGGTCCATGCCCACCCTTAAAACCTTCAGAAAGAGCCTGAAGACTTGGCTCTGCCAACTGGCATGGGGCTGATATGGACACTTCATCTTGGAGGTGGCTAGTAGCTTAATTGTCATCTCTTCCATATATATTCTTATTTGCCCACTCTTTCCTGGTCAGTTTATTGTAATGTTTTTAGCTGTTTTACAATGATTTAATGTTGTTTTTATGAATTGCTTTTATTGTAAGCTGCCAAGAGTCTTTTTTATTTCAGTGGCATATAAATCTGATAAATAAATAAAATTTGACAAGCCCTCATTTTGATATTTCAGAAGAACACCTCCTAGAATAGCTGATAAATTGATCCATGCTGAGAAGCCTGATTAGATGGAATTCCTTTTGTTTTCTAGATGAACCCTTTTCATGTGATCCTATTTATACAAAGGGAGAAACTATGGATTTAGTGTTCCATCAAGGTTTCTTAAGAAAGGTCTACTTAATAATTAATATTTTTTGATTTTCTGATCCAGACATCATTGCTGGGGCCCAGAAACCAGGAGACTGAACATTCTAGGCCTCCCTTAGTCATGAAAGCAGGCTGAGTGACTTTGGGCTAGTCCCTCTCTCTTTCAGTCCAACCCACCTCACAGGGTTGTGATTGTGGGGAAAAATAGAAAGTATAGTATTAATAGCATGTTTGCTCCTTCTAGTGTGTGTATGTATATGTATGTATAGTATATAAAAAAATATGGAAATAATTATATCAATAAGGGGAATCATCTGCCTATCCAGGTCCTTGGGAAGGACTTGATAGGTGGACAAAAATGCAAGTCTAAACATCTGGCTGACTGTGTGACCAACTATAATAACAATAATTTTCCTTGTTGAACAATGCAACAATCAATCTCCCCAAAGAGCTGGGGTTTATTTTCTGTCTACTGAGTATAAAACTTAGGGTAACTGTTCAGGAGACAGCAACAAGAGGACAAAAGAAGAACAAAGAAAAATTAAAAACTAGAAGCATAAAGTCCCAAAGAACTCCTTCCAGCCACCTTCTTTCCACTGAATATGTACCAAAACTCAAAACACAGGAAACAATCAAGTCAATAAAAAGTAGTTTAGGCTGATTCTATTGCTTTAATTTGGAATTATCTGAGTCTGATTGTTGTCTTACTTTATTTTGTTTATTTTTACCATTCCCCCAATCAGTTCCTGTTTATATTGGTAGATTTGGATTTGTTGATTTTAAAAGGCATTTCCTCATCAAAACCTTATCTGTACTATGTAATTACTCCTTGTGTTTTTAGGACTCGCACAAGCTTTGTCATGTTTTTATTTCTGGCTTTGAGTAGGCAGATCCAACACATATTGCTTTCTGTTTTCCTAGTCATAAGCTAAAGGGCAAAATCCTACGAACTAAGTACTTTCCTGCTGGATAGAGTAAAATATTCAGTTTATCCTTATTTCTTTATATGGGAAACCCTTGGTTTGTACCACAAGGCTTCTCAGACCTTAGAGTACAGAGAACAATGGATAAGAGAGCCAGAGGCTACCATAGTAAAGAAACTGAACACTAATTGACAAGTTTATGTTGAACTGAAGTTTTGCAAAATTAGAGCCCACATAAATCAAAACTCTAGAGTTGTATTTATATCTGAGTGGGAAATAGAGGATTGAATAATTTAAAATTATTCTGAAGTCTAATGCTGTGTTGAGATAATTTTGCTTGTGGAATACTGGTTAAATATTCCATAACTGGCCAACAGTAGCTTTACTGTTCGCAAAATGTTGCATGCAGTAAAAATATGATTGTGAGTGGTTACTTTCTTTTGTATCTCAGGAAGCAGAAATTTTGGATTAACTGAAACTATAATAGGCAATGGACATCAATATTTGTGAATATCAGGTGATGACTATAACAGATGGAAAATTTTAATATAATAGGGGAGTAAAGTATGAATTAATAAACAAAATTAATGAAAGAAAAATAGATACAATTCTATGATGGAAACTAACAGAAAGGGGAGGACTGTAAAAAATCTGAATGAAGATTGTCACATCTTCCAAAATTGGGAAATGCATGCAGAAAAGTGAAGGTATATGTTTAATAATAAAAGAAAGAGGTAAAATATATCTCAGGAAATATGAAGTGGTATCATGTTTTTGTGGATAAGTATAAAAGTAAAAATCCATAGGATGATGACAGCTACTGTACCTGATACTTTTTATCCCATGGTAATAACAGAATAATTGAGAATTAATCTGGGGAAAAAATTGGCCAATATTCTGAATGAATGTTCTTTTGAGTAGGTATTGGAATCTATATTCCAATCTGTTCTATCACCCTGATAGAACAGGGTGGATGGAGACAAAGTAAAAGAAAATTGCTTGCAACACTCAAGAATGAATGTGAATGATGTCTGTTTCATAGGTTCATATTTTTCAAAAGAGCTATTTTTTTCAAATACATAGCAATGATGAATATGAATTTAAATGCAGGATTGATTATGTATTATGGAATATTGTGAGAATTAATGAAGAGTGCTTAGAAGATACAAGATTCTGAATGTGAGACAGAGACTATTTTTTAGTAATGTTAAAAGTGGATCTTTGGAAGAAGTAGACATGAAAGAAAAGGAAATTGAAGAATGTAGAGGAAAGGTAGAATGACTATGAGAAGAGAAAGAATGGGCTTGAATGAAAAAAGCATAGTATAAGAAACTTAATCTTCCAATAGTCTGAATGGAAAATGAACTTAAAGAAATAAGCTATGGAAGCTATTACACTATGTTACACAGTGTGATAGAATTGCACAGAATTAACACTAATGAGAACTATGAAAAAGACTGTTTGATGGAATAATGAAATAAAGCATCTGGTAGGAGGAAAAATCTATATAAGAGAGTGATGGCTACAAAATAACAAGGATGAAAAAAGATATAGTGGCCTCAAAGAATGCAGTCAAAAAAAGCAAGAAATGATTAGTATTAATAGTGGCTGAAAAAATACAAATGATTTTGATGTACATACAAAATTGTTTTCGAAGTAGTGAAAGGAGCCTCAACAATGAAGTCAAAAATAAAAATGATCAAATAATTTGGTGATCCTGAACTGGGAGCTGCTGGAAGGAGTAGTCCAGAGATTAGTATGGGAAATACAGTGGATTGTCAAATAGTGGAATTAAAACAAATGTTCTAAATATTAGTATCCATTAAAAAAACAAAGATGAAAAGGAAGTAAATATGCACATCTTGACATTTCTCAATCTGTTTCACTATCTTTAGCAAATATCCATTTGAATGTTTACCTCTGAAGTATAACCTTCAATTGTTCACTCCATTTTCCATACTAAGCACAAAATTATAAAATTTTGAAATGTTACATTTGCAGGCATAACGGAACAGGAGATCATTTAAAATATAGAAGTCATTTGCTCCACAACTTGTTTAGTATATATGTGAAGATCACATCTGTTTATGAAAGTTGGAAAAATGTAATTATTGTTACCCTATATGAATGGAACAAGAGCAAGAATAAATTAAAAAAACAAATTTTTTTCAGTGTGACTGGGAAATCTGACCAGAAGGATGCAAGAAGTGACAATGAACAAAATCTAAGACACTCAGTGTGGCTTAATGCTAGTACAGAATAATTTATTGCTGTCAGGTAAGTGTTTAGAAAATATTTCCATGTAAGAAAGAAAGTGTATTTATACATTTGTTGACTAATAATAAATGGCATAGGTTTGAATTATGTTGCTGAATGCAATAAGTGTGGAAAAGAATATATTAGAATAAATATAATGCTTTTTGAATTGTATGACAAGGATATGTGATGTTTTCTTGGTTGTCATAATATATAAGGAATGCTTGTGATGGCAGAGATATTTTCATTAAGGAACTAAATTAATATTTTATTTATTTATTAAATTTAAATAATAAATAAATAATTGAATAAATTTATTTATTTATTAAATATTCACTTTGTATGTGGATGATGTCATGTGGTTAGCTGAGCATTCAAATTATTTGTAAAAATATTGGATGAAATGAAAAATAATATATCAGAGATGAAATATTATGATGAAATGAAAAAAAATATATCAAGATCAGTAGAAGGTTATAAACCAGAGGTGAACATTTAAGTAGATGTTTGCTAAAGATGGGGAAATAGATGGAGAAATGTTAAGATGTGCAAATACTGGTAGAAAAAGGATGGATAGCATGTGAAAAGTTGTGATGCATGAGTATTTGTCAAAAGAAGTGAAAATGAATATACGAGTACACTTTTGTCCACTCTGTTACATGGAAGTAAGAATTGGGTATGTCAGGATAAATAGAAAAGCAAGTTCAACACAGTGGGAATGGATTATTTATGATATGTGTGTGGTAAAATAAAAAATGAATGTATGAATAAATAAATATTACTGTAATTTAATATAACAGTGAATGGTCTGAACAAGAGAAGTACACTGAAATGGTTTATTTATATAGATTGAATGAATGAGGAACTGTAAGTAAATTCATGAAGGAAGAATGAATGGGTCCAGAAGACCAGAACAGTCAGTTGGATGAGACCTTCAAATAGAAGAAGATAAGAATTTGAAAGAACAAAGGAAGGAATAGGAATTTGTATTTGGGTGTTCTAAAGGAAGGTTCCCCCCAGTGAGGCACCACCTTGCTGTGGTTGGGGGACTTGTATGCTCTAATGAAGATGAGAGCTCTGCCAGAGGTTCAACCATACTGGACAGGTCTCATCAGAGGAGCCAGACAAAGAG